>JAWPHD010005433.1:0-163834 GCA_037043455.1 Cyrtodaria siliqua | reverse complement strand
TATATATTGAAAGTTTGATGAAGAAATACCAAGAAATGAGAAAGTTATAGCCAACGTTACGTTTTCGTGATGGATGGACTGACTGACGGACAACAAAATGATCCCTATGTTTCGCATTTTTGTTCGAAAAGGCGACACAAAAACCATATACCAAAACTTTATCCAGGTGTTCATGAGATACACAATAATGTATATGTGCTGCTTAAAACACATCTGATGTCAAATTTGCCTACATGATTAATCGAAAACAAAACACGTAATAATGAGTGTGTGCATGTGTGTGTGTGTGCTGTTGTAAAGATTCTAGTGAATGCATACATAAAGTAGTTAGGAGGTATGTTTAACAGGAAAACAGGCATAAGTTTAAAACAAACAAGCACAAAAACAAAGATAACTTTTTACAAAACAACAAAAAATAATATCACAGTCATCTGACATGAACATCGATTGACAACCTGGATCAACTGTAGCATCAGAAATGCCAGTGATCAGCTTCTGTACAATCTGACAAGAATCATGTTACTACAAAATGACGTCTGCGAATAACACTGCTTTCTCAATATTTAATAAATTGGATTTTCATCAAAGCATGGATCTCCTGGAACTGGCTTCTGGATGTTTCTAAAAACTAGGCTCGTCTTTTTTCGACTATTCATAGAATAAACATGGATATGAAGCAAGCATCGTGTATCAGTGAACAAGACTGGCTTCTGGATGTTCATCAAAACATGCGTCTGCTGACTCTGGATTCTGGATGTTCATCAAAACGTGTCTGCTGACACTGGCTTCTGGATGGTCATCAAATCATGTGTCTGCTGACACTGGCTTCTGTATGTTCATCAAAACATATGTCTGCTGACACTGGCTTCTGGATGTTCATCAAATCATGTGTCTGCTGACTCTGGCTTCTGGATGTTCATCCAAACATGTGTCTGCTGGATGTTCATCAAATCATGTGTCTGCTGACTCTGGCTTCTGGATGTTCATCAAATCATGTGTCTGCTGACTGGCTTCTGGATGTTCATCAAAACATGTGTCTGCTGAATCTGGCTTCTGGATGTTCATCAAATCATGTGTCTGCTGACACTGGCTTCTGGATGTTCATCATAACATGCGTCTGCCAACACTGGCTTCTGGATGTTCATCAACAAATGTGTCTGCTGCTGGATGTCATCAAATCACGCGTTTGCTGAGACTGGCTTTTTAGAGCAGGAATTTGTTGAACTGATCCTTCACACCAACATGTGATTTGGGAGTGGACAAAAAGGTAGTGGACAAAGAAAGGGAGTGGACAGGGAATGAGGTCAATGGATGTTGGGCACAGGGGATGAATGGAGATGGGTAAGGTGGGGTTTTGGAGCTGCAGCGGTGGGCAATCATTGAATTTGAAAGAAACAGTGTGTTTCGGGACATGATATGCGGTGGGCTATGATGGAAGGGCGGTGGGTGGTAATGAATGGAACTTGTGGGTTCGATGTAGGTGGCCAAAATGAAAAAGGCAAGCTATGGTGATCACAGATCTGGGAAAAGATTAGAAGCAGGGGAAGAGAGATTGAAATGATGACCCGTCTCTCTTCCCCTTTCCCAAACAGGAGATGAGGTGGGATATATATAAACTATTAAGCCCAATATGACTGGTCTACTGAAACATTTTCAATGTAGATTTTCGTGTGCTTAAATGTTAAGTGGATTACAACGTGGCAATTACTGGTATTACTTAAATTTATTCTAGCATCTCAAATGACGTTACCATTTCTGTGAAGTCTAAATAGACCAGACTAACCCCAAGGTAGATTAACAAAACCCTGCATTAAGTGAGTTACATGTACCCTCTATAAATAAAAATATCCGACAAGGAATGATACTTGGGTAGTGTGAATGGCATCCAAAGAATATCCTTTATATTCCCCAATATAAAGCAACCATGGCCAATCAATAGTAGTGATGGACAATCGGTTGAAATTTACAATCGATCGACGGTTACAATCAGTTGGATGTAACCGATCAATTATAATCGGTTAGTCAATATGAAGTATAACATAAAAACAAGCGCTGTCGGAGAACAGCGCAGCTCAACTATTCGGTTTTTCAGAGAATAATAAATTATATAGCTAGTATATACCATCAGAAAACAAGGCTAAAACAATGTGTGGTGGGGTTGGGGGCGCAACATAGCTTTGTGTAAGAACTGACCAAAACTACACAGAAATATGTAAACAAATAAATAAAAAAAAATCCAGTTTTGAGTGAGGGTGTGGGGTGGGGGTGTTTGAGAGGCGGGGGTTGGTGGTGTGGGGTGGGGGTGGTGAGAGCAACATATATGTGTAAGAAGCTATGTAAGAATTCACCAAAACAACACAAAAATATGTAAACAAAAAATATGTAAAAAATCATATATGTGTAAGAAGCTATGTGTAAGAATTGACAAGAACAACACAGAAATATGTAAAAAAAAAAAAAGTTAAATAAAAAGTATTCTAGCTTCGAGTGTGTGGTGGTGGGGGTGTGGAACCAATTCCAAAATTTAGTTCAGCTAGGACAAGAAATGTAAGAGATATAGACCTGTAAACACAGCATACATGCAAAATTTGATGTGAAACAGACACATTTTAAGGGCTATCAAAATTTGGGTTCCATTTGAGCCCAGGGGTTACAGGAACCAAAATTACTTAAGCAGCCCTTAAGATAATGCTATAAGGAAGGTAATGGCCAAATTTGGTTGTGTTAGGGTAAGAATTGTAAGAGATATAGGCTTGTAAACACAGCTTACACGCAAAATTTGATGTGAAATGGGACACATTTTATGGGCTATCATAATTTGGGCTCCATGGGAGCCCACAGGAACCAAAGTTGCTCATGCCGCCCTTAAGATAATGCTATAAAGAAGCCCATGGCCGAATTTGGTTATGCTAGGATAAGAAATGTAAGAGATATAGACTTGTAAACACAGCTTACAAGCAAACCTTGATGTGGGACGCCGACGCCGGGGTGATTACATAAGCTCTCTTATTCTTCGAATAGTCAAGCTAATTACGTATGTTAACCTAAGTTTAAGGCCTTGAACCTAAAATATTTTCTGATTAAGTATGTATTCTTTCCCGTCTTGTTTCTTATGCCATTGTCATTTTATTAGCAAAACATTTCTAATTGATATAAATGTGTTTACTTGTGTATAATTATGCTCATTTTCACAAGCGTTGTCTCCTGGATAATCATGTTAATTTCCATTTTGAACATTAACTAAAGTGCATTTTTACATTTAACCGATGCTTGATTATAGACTTTCATAATCGGATGCCGTTACAATCGATTAATCGGTACAGCACTAATCAATAGGGAGTTTCATATATATTATATATTAACATGACAAGGGCTTACACATTAACATGTCGGAAGGTCATCATTATAGCCTAATGCAACACCTCGTCCTATGTTAATCGTATACTACATATAATGCTTTCTCGTCAATGTCATATTGAAACATTTGTTTGTGTCCCTAACTGATGGTGTGTTCAAGTATGTATGGTGGTACAATTTTATCAAACAACTTGCAAAAGCCAAATGTTTTCCATGCCCAAATATATTTTTCACAAGGACAGAAAGTCTAATACTGGTAAAGACAAGTGTGTTATTGCCCGACTTATACACTCCAATCTTTTGGTAGAGCAATCTATTTATATGACGTTATATATTCAGAATGTTTTTATACAAAATATTATTGACGTTTTTTAATTATTCTTTAAACCACTTATTACATCTTTACAGTTATATGGTATTTCACATAAAAAGTGAAATGGAATGAGGTTTTACATCCAGTTAACACATTTAAGGTCATATTGGTATAACAATCCCAGAGGGAGATAAAATTTCTTTCCCGACATGCCACCGCCAGGGAACAAAGCCATGTGATGTGGAGGTCTGCAAGTCTAAAACTCAAGGCCTACCCACTGAGCTATCAAGGCTGCTAGAAGTACTTTTATGGCAGTAAACTAAGATACAGGGATGGTATAGTGTTTCCAGAATCCATGTTCAGTCACATCCCTGTTTCGACTTTATCACATACCGGTAAGCACTAACTGCACACTATTGGCAATGCACAAAACAAATGAATTGGCACTGCACCACACGTTTGCTGGCAACACACCACATGTTCATTGTCACTGCAACACACATTCATTGGCACCACCAAAAGATCATTAGCACCACACATCACATTCACTGGCACCGCACCACATGTTCGCAGGCACCGCACCACACGTTCATTGGAACAACACTGTGTTGTGATTGGCACCGCACCTCACATTCATTGGCACCACCAAATGTTCATTGCACCACATTTATTGGCATGGCATCACTCACTCATTGGTGCACCGCACCTTCCTTGGTGCATCAAACGTTCATTAGAACAACACCATAGATTAATTGGCACCACACATTCACTGGTGCACCACACACTCATTTGAACAACATACATTCACTGGCACCTCACCACATAAATGTTGGTACTGAACCATGCATAATTGACCAAGCGTTGCAGTTTCCATGAATGTCTTATTACACATGATTTACGCTTTCCTTATACTATAAAATCCTGCTGACACCTGCTCTTGAGTATAGATATCTTTGATTGGCATGTTAGCCAATAACGTTATTTCAAAACAATATCCTGGTTTAATGATTGGTACTGTGTCTACTAAGGGCGGGTATGGCGTGGTCAGTTACATGTTTCTCCTATATTCAGTCCCGCTGATAGTGCCCCTCTATACATCTCTGACACAAACAAATAAATAAATTATGTTTTCCATAAGTCGTACTCCACAAAAATGATGTATGAGGTGGGTGTTTTTTTCTACCAATTATGTCATTCATTACACATGTCAATTAGCGCACATGTCATCATCACATATGTTATCATCACAACACATGTCATCATCACACATGTCACGTGCACCTCACATGCAATGTGCATACCAGAAATCAATCGTCGTAGGGATGAGAAAGAAAGTGGAAGAGAAATGCTGCTTTCTTCAGTTCGTCAGATCTAGCTAACTGTCGCCGCGTATTTTTGGACATTCCTTCTTTTTTCAGTGACTGTGGTGGGGCTCTTAAAAATACATCTCCAAACAACGACGCTGAAAAGGACAAGTAAACATATATTAAAAAGGGAAACTCTTTTTTCTACAAAGGAAAATTTACCTATTTTTATTTCCACCCTATTACCTGTTAGGATAGATAAATCATTCGTCTTCGTCAACCAAACATTAGATATAGAGAATATAATATCAGTGCCTTTTACTATCAAATTTATTTAATAGAATGGCAAGGCTCTGTCAAGCTATTTTGCATTTTCATGCTGAAGCTTATAAACTTTAGTCACTGCCGAATAAGGCAACATTAGGTCAACCCTTTACCAGGCCGAAAAGTGCATATCTATATGACAAAATAAGATTTACTGTTAGACTGATTCAACAAATTAAATCTAAGAACAAAGCGAAAGCATGCCATGTCTTTAACAACATAACAAGGCAGAAAATATACAAAGATTTTAATTAAAATGTCAATAACAATTTCCAAGATATATTTGTATGTGTTTTATGCGCATTTGAAAGGCATCCTATCCCAACCGTACAAGACTCTTTACGACAGCCTGTCTGCAGCATAATTTGATATATTTACGCATGTGTGTTTATGCCGACGTGATCAAATGACATTATTACCGAAAACAAGCTGAACAGCAATAACGAGAACTTTGCCGGGAATCCCCGAGGATCGTTGATATCCAGAGCGTCATATTTCAGTTATCAGATGCAATATCCTGACCACATAGTCTCATAATAACTGTTTTCATTATTGCATTTCCCTTGATGGGTGTGTAATGATTGAACAAAACATTACGAGCACACACCAAAAGCCTTTTTTACTAAACTGGTATTATTCTTTTTTATTACATTTTCATGGGTGAAAGATTGGGATTTCGCAGTGAAAGAATATTCATAATCGCTTTGAATTTTTGAGTTCGGAGTTAGTTATTAATATTAAGCGATTATGAATATTCTAACTCCGAACTCAAAAATAACTAACTGTGACACAGAGTTATGACGTCAGTAAAGTGGTGCTGACATCAACGTCATCCGCCTACAGCGTTCAATAAAGCAAATAATTTCGGTTAAAATCATGCACAAACTGATTTAAAATGTAATAAACAGATTATTTAACTGCTGTGTTCGATTATAGAGAACTCATTCTTGTTTGTGTTCGATTATAGAGAAATCTTTCACTCGATGGTAGACGTGTTTTGTTTTTTCACTCACTCGCATACGCTCGTTCGTCATCTACCATCTCGTTATGGATTTCTCTATAATCGATCCCAGCAGTTAAATAATCTCTATGTCTAATAGCTGTACAATAATTTCAGTCAGTCAGTGTATATTTTTAAAGACAACGTGTGCAACTTTTCAATAATTTTGGTCTATTACTTTTACAGTGACTTTAAGTCAGGTTTAAAGGAGAAGTTTTGTAACAGTTTTATAACAGGTAAGCTAGAGGGTATCTACCTTAAGGCTCTCTTGGAGACAGATCCAAATCTAAAGGACAAGTTCGGACTAAAGGGCATTTGAAAGAGCAATTGGTGTCAATTCAAATCCAAATAAAAACCATCATAAGGTGCTTCACTTTCATAAGCAACATACATATGCCTTGTTTATGAAAAAGTTTGGTCTGGAAATCTTGACGACTAGCTATTTCATTAACAGCAATTAAATCGGATGGATCATGAAACCTACTTTAGTACATACGGATATTAAGTTTATTAAGGAATTTATGAACGGAAACACATTACGATGCTTTTATTTGTATTTTTTGCCCATACTTCTTCCGGATCACATCCAGAAGCAGAATGATAAGCTAGAAGATAAGCTCAAATGGTTTATCGACACTGAGACCCTTTTGGAGACAAACCTAAGACTACAAGTTAATCCCTTGATACTCACCTAAGTATTTAATATCTAGATTGTTATGTTCCGACTCCTCGAGCAACTGTCTGAGAAATGCACACAGATATTTGAAGACATTCCTGTGACAAGATGGCACCTTGGCCATAACCTAAAATGTAAACAGTATGGAATTAAAATGTTTTGTTCCCCAAAGCGCTGCGTAAAAAAAAAAGCAACCATTCCTGTGCCTGTTATCACAAATATACACTGCATATGAAATAATAATGATTATTGCACACACAATAATTTGTATTTATTTTTGCCATGCAAAATTGTTTGTTTCATCCTAGGTACGAAACTCTCCAAGGGAGAACTAATCCAGTGCATTCAGGCAGGGTGCGAGACACGTTTTTCACTTTAGGAGTGCTTTGGTAGTTACCGGTCATAATTTCCATTCAGCTACCTTTCTTTACACAAATATTTACAGCGTATCTCTTTAATTCTACATACCTGTTTACAAAGTACATGGTTATTGGCACAGCAGAGGCACGTTTCATACATGTTATACGGTATAACGGGCTCTGCCAGCGACTTCAGGAACAAGAGTAAGGCCTCTGCTACGGAATGTATGCTGCCCGCTACATGAACGTTAAGGAAATACTACTAACGGTAGGTGTAATGGACGGTGATCATTCCAAACAATATTTCGTTCACATACTACATTACGGACAGTAGGTAGGCCGCATGTTTTGGCATTCACCTGATTTTTACCTGCTAAAAAAGATTAAGGTGAACTTTAAACTAAAAAAATACTATGAAAACAATTGGTCCAGATTCCCATATGAACAGCGTCAAAAAAAAGGTGCACATGTCCTCTTCATGAATATGTGAGCTTTATTACAACGGAAGGTCGCGCATAAGAGTGCAAGGGGTTGCAAGTTTTTTTGTGGAGTTTCTTTACAAAAAAAGATTTTAATACTTTTTTTAATAAACATCTTCTGAATTGAATTGAACTGGATTTTAAGGTGCACCAACACATGAAAGGTAATATGGCACCTAACAGGAATGAAAATGCCCGTATCATTCTCCATGTAAATCGAGATAAAATATGGAGAATGGGCCTAGAACCATCTCACCCTGAACTGCAAATTTTATTGTAGACACTCCATTTACGCTGGAGCCACGTTTATTGTTTTTCTACCACTGCTCTAGTGATGTGAGCGAGATGGCACCTGAAGAACATCTTATGAAAAGAATGATTTTTTAAAATGACATAAATTCTACTTGATTTTTTGAAAATCCGAAAAACATGCGGCGTACCTAAATTACTGATTCCTTCAGAGAAGTAACGCTTATATAAAATATCTGATTACAGGATATATACAAATCATTATTTATGTCCCTTTAATCGATAGATACTATTAAAACAGTACCGAACTGATATTATCCGATATGTATTCTTGTCCATTATACTAGTAGCGGCAGGTGATAGATCAAAAATTACCTTGCATATCTCCCATGCCTACGACATCATCTACAAACTGCCATATTTGTTTTGATACTCGACAATGGATGTCGAATACGATTCAGGTCTCGGGGGAAAATTGAAACTTCTGACTTAAATCGGGGAACCCATCCTACTTGTATGAACCAAGGGTTTACATGGATGATACCGATAACAACAGCGAAGACCATTTAAAAACGTTCATTAAACTAATATCTCTAGTTTACATGTATACCATTTTATATCATGTTGCTCAGCTTATGGGATGTTGTTTCCTATTTTAGCATGTCAAATATATCTTTGAATTACAAAATGTGTCAATGAGACTTAAAACGCCCCATTCTGTAATTTGCATAATAAGACAGCAACATCATTGAAGTAATTATTTTTTTTAAATATTTTTTTTTTAGACATTAATATGTCTGACATAGTTTTAGTATGAATATATAGAACTTATCTAGATGTCTGTGTGTGAAGCTTAAAGGGTCTAGGTCTTATTAAGACTTAGAAATGGAGCTTACCAATTATTTGTAAAGGGAGATAAAGGTTTGTCATAGAATGGATTAATCCAGCAAACCTCCCTTGGTAATCAGCGGAGCTCGACTATTCAATTTTTCAGAGAATAATAAATTATATAGCTAGTATATACCATCAGAAAACAAGGCTAAAACAATGTGGGGTGGGGTTGGGGGAGCAACATAGCTATGTGTAAGAATTGACCAAAACTACACAGAAATATGTAAAAAATAAAATAAAAAATAAATCGAGTTTTGAGTGGGGGTTGGGGGTGGGGGTGGGGGAGAGGTGGGGATGGGTGGTGGGGGGAGAGCGGGTGGTGACGGCAACATATATATGTAAGAAGCTATGTAAGAATTCACCAAAACAACACAAAAATATGTAAAAAAAAAAAAAAAAATCGAGGTGGGAAGGGAGGGCAACATAGCTCTGTGTAAGAATTGACCAAAACAACACAGAAATATGTAAAAAAAAAAAAAAAAAAAAAAAAGTTTCGAGTGTGTGTGTAGTGGGGGTGGGGGTGGGGGTGGGGGTGGGGGTGGGGGGATGAGGGAGCAACATATATGTGTAAGAAACTATGTGTAAGAATTGACCAAAACAACACAGAAATATGTAAAAAAAAAATATATATTTATATATATTCTAGTCTCGTGGGGAGTAGGGTGAAAGTGAGTAATAAAAAAAAAAAAGTTTCAAGTGGGAGGGGGAGGTGGGGGTGAGAGGCGGGGGTGGGGGGTGGTGAGGGGGCAACATATATGTGAAAGAATTGACTAAAACAACACAGAAATATGTAAAAAATAAAAGGTGTGGAGGGGGTGGGAGTGAGGGCGTTATGGGGGGAGAGGAGGAAGCCCATTCCCCAATATGGGTAAAGTATGAATAAGATGCATAATGCTATAAGAAATCCCAAACCAAAATATAGATATATACAGGCTTACATGCAAACCCAGATATGCCTTTATCCACATTTTATGGGCCATCACAATTTGGGTTCCACGCGAGCCCAGAATTTGCAGAAGACAAAATTACTTACCCAACCCTTTACAACGTACTATAAGGAAACCAAATCCAAAATTTAGTTCAGCTAGGACAAGATAGACCTGTAAACACAGCTTACACGCAAAATTTGATGTGAAACAGACACATTTTAAGGGTAATCAGAATTTGGGTTCCATGGGAGCCCATGGGTTACATGAACCAAAATTGCTTATGCAGCCCTTAATATAATGCTATAAGGAAGCCCATAGCCAAATTTGGTTGTGCTAGGATAAGAAATGTAAGAGATATAGACTTGTAAACACAGCTTACACGCAAACCTTGATGTGGGACGCCGATGCCGGGGTGATTACATAACCTCTCTTATTCTTCGAATAGTCGAGCTAAAGACGGAGTTTACCAAGCCGAGGTGTGACAGACAAGGGTAACACCATATGCCAATATCAAAACGAAGGTCATAAAAATGTCCTGATTTGGAAATAACTACAATATGTAAAATTTAAAATAAGAATATTTTGTCTTATGTTATATCTTAATACTTAATATTATTTAACTTGATAAACCACACACAAAGCTTCTGTTTTTCATCAGTTATTAGACTTTTAGTATATAATACAATGACCTACATGCAGACATCCATGACATTATAGTTCCTCTATTCATGGGATGTATCAGAAATAGTTCCATAAACTCCAATATATGTCAATGAAATATGCAAATATGTCACTGCTGGCAGACGGCCCCTAGCTGTGCTATTAATATTTCATGGAAAAAACTACAAATGATATATCTAGCATGCATTGGGATTCAAGCTGGCATTATCGTGTTTCGCAATTGTTGCTTGCTGTGGCAAGAAGTTATCCAATATTGCTTATCCAATACTGCACAAATAAAATTGCTTCAAGCTCCTGCACAGGGAATTCATTTGGTTCAATTTTACAATTAAGTATTGTCTCCAATCCTAGTATCTGCAGGGGGATTTTCTCTTTGATAAATGTACAGACAGAACAATTCATGAAGAAAGATGAAAGTGTGCACATGTAGTTGCTAGATATCTGACCAAAATATATGACAAAATATTGATGAGGTGATTTGTTAACCAGGTGATATATTACGGTGGTGCTCTATTAACCAGGTGATATATTATGGTGTTGCTATATTAACCAGGTGATATATTATGGTGTTGCTCTATTAACCAGGTGATATATTATGGTGGTGCTATATTAACCAAGTGATATATTATGGTGATGCTATATTAACCAGGTGATATATTATGGTGGTGCTATATTAACCAGGTGATATATTATGGTGATGCTATATTAACCAGGTGATATATTATGGTGGTGCTATATTAACCAGGTGATATATCATGGTGGTCCTATATTAACCAGGTGATATATTATGGTGGTGCTATATTAACCAGGTGATATATTAGGGTGGTGCTATATTAACCAGGTGATATATTATGGTGGTGCTATATTAACCAGGTGATATATCATGGTGGTCCTAAGTTAACCAGGTGATATATTATGCTGGTGCTATATTAACCAGGTGATATATTATGGTGGTGCTATATTAACCAGGTGATATATTATGTTGGTGCTATATTAACCAGGTGATATATTACGGTGGTGCTCTATTAACCAAGTGATATATTATGCTTGTGCTCTATTAACCAGGTGATATATTATGGTGGTGCTATATTAACGAGGTGATATATGATGGTGGTGCTATATTAACCAGGTGATATATTATGGTGGTGCTATATTAACCAGCTGATATATTATGGTGGTGCTATATTAACCAGGTGATATATTATGGTGGTGCTATATCAACCAGGTGATATATTATGGTGGTGTTATATTGGTGATATATCATTCTGGTGCTCTATATTGACCAGGTGATATATCATGATGGTGCTATATTAACCAGGTGATATATTATGGTGGTGTTATATTGGTGATATATCATGGTGGTGCTCTATTGACCAGGTGATATATTATGCTGGTGCTACATGAACCAGGTGATATATCATGGTGGTGCTACATTAACCAGGTGATATATCATGGTAGTGCTACATTAACCAGGTGTTATATCATGGTGGTGCTACATTAACCAGGTGTTATATTATGGTGGTGCTATATTAACCAGGTGATATATTATGGTGGTGCTATATTAACCAATTGACATGTTATGGTGGTCCTATATTAACCAGGTGATATATTATGCTGTTGCTATATTAACCAGGTGATATATTACGCTAGTGCTATATTAACCAGGTGATATATTATGCTGGTGCTATCTTAACCAGGTGATATATTATGGTGGTGCTATATTAAACAGGTGATATATTATGGTGGTGCTATATTAACCAGGTGATATATCATGGTGGTGCTATATTAACCAGGTGATATATAATGGTGGTGCTATATTAACTAGGTGATATGTTATGTTGGTGCTATATTATACAGGTGATATATTATGGTGGTGATATATTAACCAGGTGATATATTTTGGTGGTGCTATTTTAACCAGGTGATATATAACGGTGGTGCTCTATTAACCAGGTGATATATTATGCTGGTGCTCTATTAACCAGGTAATATATTATGGTGGTGCTATATTAACCAGGTGATATATTATGGTGGTGCTATATTAACCAGGTGATATATTATGGTGGTGCTATATTAACCAGGTGATATATTATGGTGGTGCTATATTAACCAGGTGATATACTATGGTGGTGCTATATTAACCAGGTGATATATTATGGTGGTGCTATATTAACCAGTTGATATATTATGGTGGTGCTATATTAACCAGGTGATATAATATGGTCGTGCTATATTAACCAGGTGATATATCATGCTGGTGCTATATCAACCAGGTGATATAGTATGGTGGTGTTATATTGGTGATATATCATGCTGGTGCTCTATTGACCAGGTGATATACCATGATGGTACTATATTAACCAGGTGATATATTATGGTGGTGTTATATTGGTGATATATCATGATGGTGTTCTATTGACCAGGTGATATATTATGCTGGTGCTCTATTGACCAGGTGATATATTATGGTGGTGCTATATTAACCAGGTGATATATTATGGTGGTGTTATATTAACCAGGTGATATATTCTGGTGGTGCTATATTAACCAGGTGATATATTGTGGTGGTGTTATATTAACCAGGTGTTATATTAACCAGGTGATATATTATGGTGGTGCTATATTAACCAGGTGATATATTATGGTGGTGTTATATTAACCAGGAGATATATTGTGGTGGTGCTATATTAACCAGGTGATATATTATGGTGGTGTTATATTAAACAGGTGATATATTGTGGTGGTGTTATATTAACCAGGTGATATCTTAAGCTGGTGTTATATTAACCAGGTGATATATTATGGCGGTGTTATATTAACCAGGTGATATATTATGGTGGTGCTCTATTAACCAGGTGATATATTATGGTGGTGTTATATTGGTGATATATTATGGTGGTGCTCTATTAACCAGGTGATATATTATGGTGGTGTTATTTTGGTGATATATTATGGTGGTGTTATATTAACCACGATATATTATGGTGGTGCTATATTAACCAGGTGATATATTATGGTGGTGCTATATTAACCAGGTGATATATTATGGTGGTGTTATATTAACCAGGAGATATATTGTGGTGGTGCTATATTAACCAGGTGATATATTATGGTGGTGTTATATTAACCAGGTGATATATTGTGGTGGTGTTATATTAACCAGGTGATATCTTAAGCTGGTGTTATATTAACCAAGTGATATATTATGGTGATGCTATATTAACCAGGTGATATATTATGGTGGTGCTATATTAACCAGGTGATATATTATGGTGATGCTATATTAACCAGGTGATATATTATGGTGGTGCTATATTAACCAGGTGATATATCATGGTGGTCCTATATTAACCAGGTGATATATTATGGTGGTGCTATATTAACCAGGTGATATATTAGGGTGGTGCTATATTAACCAGGTGATATATTATGGTGGTGCTATATTAACCAGGTGATATATCATGGTGGTCCTATATTAACCAGGTGATATATTATGCTGGTGCTATATTAACCAGGTGATATATTATGGTGGTGCTATATTAACCAGGTGATATATTATGTTGGTGCTATATTAACCAGGTGATATATTACGGTGGTGCTCTATTAACCAAGTGATATATTATGCTTGTGCTCTATTAACCAGGTGATATATTATGGTGGTGCTATATTAACGAGGTGATATATGATGGTGGTGCTATATTAACCAGGTGATATATTATGGTGGTGCTATATTAACCAGCTGATATATTATGGTGGTGCTATATTAACCAGGTGATATATTATGGTGGTGCTATATCAACCAGGTGATATATTATGGTGGTGTTATATTGGTGATATATCATTCTGGTGCTCTATATTGACCAGGTGATATATCATGATGGTGCTATATTAACCAGGTGATATATTATGGTGGTGTTATATTGGTGATATATCATGGTGGTGCTCTATTGACCAGGTGATATATTATGCTGGTGCTACATGAACCAGGTGATATATCATGGTGGTGCTACATTAACCAGGTGATATATCATGGTAGTGCTACATTAACCAGGTGTTATATCATGGTGGTGCTACATTAACCAGGAGTTATATTATGGTGGTGCTATATTAACCAGGTGATATATTATGGTGGTGCTATATTAACCAGTTGACATGTTATGGTGGTCCTATATTAACCAGGTGATATATTATGCTGTTGCTATATTAACCAGGTGATATATTACGCTAGTGCTATATTAACCAGGTGATATATTATGCTGGTGCTATCTTAACCAGGTGGTATATTATGGTGGTGCTATATTAAACAGGTGATATATTATGGTGGTGCTATATTAACCAGGTGATATATCATGGTGGTGCTATATTAACCAGGTGATATATAATGGTGGTGCTATATTAACTAGGTGATATGTTATGTTGGTGCTATATTATACAGGTGATATATTATGGTGATGCTATATCAACCAGGTGATATATTATGGTGGTGATATATTAACCAGGTGATATATTATGGTGGTGCTATTTTAACCAGGTGATATATAACGGTGGTGCTCTATTAACCAGGTGATATATTATGCTGGTGCTCTATTAACCAGGTAATATATTATGGTGGTGCTATATTAACCAGGTGATATATTATGGTGGTGCTATATTAACCAGGTGATATATTATGGTGGTGCTATATTAACCAGGTGATATATTATGGTGGTGCTATATTAACCAGGTGATATACTATGGTGGTGCTATATTAACCAGGTGATATATTATGGTGGTGCTATATTAACCAGTTGATATATTATGGTGGTGCTATATTAACCAGGTGATATAATATGGTCGTGCTATATTAACCAGGTGATATATCATGCTGGTGCTATATCAACCAGGTGATATAGTATGGTGGTGTTATATTGGTGATATATCATGCTGGTGCTCTATTGACCAGGTGATATACCATGATGGTACTATATTAACCAGGTGATATATTATGGTGGTGTTATATTGGTGATATATCATGATGGTGTTCTATTGACCAGGTGATATATTATGCTGGTGCTCTATTGACCAGGTGATATATTATGGTGGTGCTATATTAACCAGGTGATATATTATGGTGGTGTTATATTAACCAGGTGATATATTCTGGTGGTGCTATATTAACCAGGTGATATATTGTGGTGGTGTTATATTAACCAGGTGTTATATTAACCAGGTGATATATTATGGTGGTGCTATATTAACCAGGTGATATATTATGGTGGTGTTATATTAACCAGGAGATATATTGTGGTGGTGCTATATTAACCAGGTGATATATTATGGTGGTGTTATATTAACCAGGTGATATATTGTGGTGGTGTTATATTAACCAGGTGATATCTTAAGCTGGTGTTATATTAACCAGGTGATATATTATGGCGGTGTTATATTAACCAGGTGATATATTATGGTGGTGCTCTATTAACCAGGTGATATATTATGGTGGTGTTATATTGGTGATATATTATGGTGGTGCTCTATTAACCAGGTGATATATTATGGTGGTGTTATTTTGGTGATATATTATGGTGGTGTTATATTAACCACGATATATTATGGTGGTGCTATATTAACCAGGTGATATATTATGGTGGTGCTATATTAACCAGGTGATATATTATGGTGGTGTTATATTAACCAGGAGATATATTGTGGTGGTGCTATATTAACCAGGTGATATATTATGGTGGTGTTATATTAACCAGGAGATATATTGTGGTGGTGCTATATTAACCAGGTGATATATCATGGTGGTGCTACATTAACCAGGTGATATATCATGGTAGTGCTACATTAACCAGGTGTTATATCATGGTGGTGCTACATTAACCAGGTGTTATATTATGGTGGTGCTATATTAACCAGGTGATATATTATGGTGGTGCTATATTAACCAATTGACATGTTATGGTGGTCCTATATTAACCAGGTGATATATTATGCTGTTGCTATATTAACCAGGTGATATATTACGCTAGTGCTATATTAACCAGGTGATATATTATGCTGGTGCTATCTTAACCAGGTGATATATTATGGTGGTGCTATATTAAACAGGTGATATATTATGGTGGTGCTATATTAACCAGGTGATATATCATGGTGGTGCTATATTAACCAGGTGATATATAATGGTGGTGCTATATTAACTAGGTGATATGTTATGTTGGTGCTATATTATACAGGTGATATATTATGGTGATGCTATATCAACCAGGTGATATATTATGGTGGTGATATATTAACCAGGTGATATATTATGGTGGTGCTATTTTAACCAGGTGATATATAACGGTGGTGCTCTATTAACCAGGTGATATATTATGCTGGTGCTCTATTAACCAGGTAATATATTATGGTGGTGCTATATTAACCAGGTGATATATTATGGTGGTGCTATATTAACCAGGTGATATATTATGGTGGTGCTATATTAACCAGGTGAAATATTATGGTGGTGCTATATTAACCAGGTGATATATTATGGTGGTGCTATATTAACCAGGTGATATACTATGGTGGTGCTATATTAACCAGGTGATATATTATGGTGGTGCTATATTAACCAGTTGATATATTATGGTGGTGCTATATTAACCAGGTGATATAATATGGTCGTGCTATATTAACCAGGTGATATATCATGCTGGTGCTATATCAACCAGGTGATATAGTATGGTGGTGTTATATTGGTGATATATCATGCTGGTGCTCTATTGACCAGGTGATATACCATGATGGTACTATATTAACCAGGTGATATATTATGGTGGTGTTATATTGGTGATATATCATGATGGTGTTCTAATGACCAGGTGATATATTATGCTGGTGCTCTATTGACCAGGTGATATATTATGGTGGTGCTATATTAACCAGGTGATATATTATGGTGGTGTTATATTAACCAGGTGATATATTCTGGTGGTGCTATATTAACCAGGTGATATATTGTGGTGGTGTTATATTAACCAGGTGTTATATTAACCAGGTGATATATTATGGTGGTGCTATATTAACCAGGTGATATATTATGGTGGTGTTATATTAACCAGGAGATATATTGTGGTGGTGCTATATTAACCAGGTGATATATTATGGTGGTGTTATATTAACCAGGTGATATATTGTGGTGGTGTTATATTAACCAGGTGATATCTTAAGCTGGTGTTATATTAACCAGGTGATATATTATGGCGGTGTTATATTAACCAGGTGATATATTATGGTGGTGCTCTATTAACCAGGTGATATATTATGGTGGTGTTATATTGGTGATATATTATGGTGGTGCTCTATTAACCAGGTGATATATTATGGTGGTGTTATTTTGGTGATATATTATGGTGGTGTTATATTAACCACGATATATTATGGTGGTGCTATATTAACCAGGTGATATATTATGGTGGTGCTATATTAACCAGGTGATATATTATGGTGGTGTTATATTAACCAGGAGATATATTGTGGTGGTGCTATATTAACCAGGTGATATATTATGGTGGTGTTATATTAACCAGGTGATATATTGTGGTGGTGTTATATTAACCAGGTGATATCTTAAGCTGGTGTTATATTAACCAAGTGATATATTATGGTGATGCTATATTAACCAGGTGATATATTATGGTGGTGCTATATTAACCAGGTGATATATTATGGTGATGCTATATTAACCAGGTGATATATTATGGTGGTGCTATATTAACCAGGTGATATATCATGGTGGTCCTATATTAACCAGGTGATATATTATGGTGGTGCTATATTAACCAGGTGATATATTAGGGTGGTGCTATATTAACCAGGTGATATATTATGGTGGTGCTATATTAACCAGGTGATATATCATGGTGGTCCTATATTAACCAGGTGATATATTATGCTGGTGCTATATTAACCAGGTGATATATTATGGTGGTGCTATATTAACCAGGTGATATATTATGTTGGTGCTATATTAACCAGGTGATATATTACGGTGGTGCTCTATTAACCAAGTGATATATTATGCTTGTGCTCTATTAACCAGGTGATATATTATGGTGGTGCTATATTAACGAGGTGATATATGATGGTGGTGCTATATTAACCAGGTGATATATTATGGTGGTGCTATATTAACCAGCTGATATATTATGGTGGTGCTATATTAACCAGGTGATATATTATGGTGGTGCTATATCAACCAGGTGATATATTATGGTGGTGTTATATTGGTGATATATCATTCTGGTGCTCTATATTGACCAGGTGATATATCATGATGGTGCTATATTAACCAGGTGATATATTATGGTGGTGTTATATTGGTGATATATCATGGTGGTGCTCTATTGACCAGGTGATATATTATGCTGGTGCTACATGAACCAGGTGATATATCATGGTGGTGCTACATTAACCAGGTGATATATCATGGTAGTGCTACATTAACCAGGTGTTATATCATGGTGGTGCTACATTAACCAGGAGTTATATTATGGTGGTGCTATATTAACCAGGTGATATATTATGGTGGTGCTATATTAACCAGTTGACATGTTATGGTGGTCCTATATTAACCAGGTGATATATTATGCTGTTGCTATATTAACCAGGTGATATATTACGCTAGTGCTATATTAACCAGGTGATATATTATGCTGGTGCTATCTTAACCAGGTGATATATTATGGTGGTGCTATATTAAACAGGTGATATATTATGGTGGTGCTATATTAACCAGGTGATATATCATGGTGGTGCTATATTAACCAGGTGATATATAATGGTGGTGCTATATTAACTAGGTGATATGTTATGTTGGTGCTATATTATACAGGTGATATATTATGGTGATGCTATATCAACCAGGTGATATATTATGGTGGTGATATATTAACCAGGTGATATATTATGGTGGTGCTATTTTAACCAGGTGATATATAACGGTGGTGCTCTATTAACCAGGTGATATATTATGCTGGTGCTCTATTAACCAGGTAATATATTATGGTGGTGCTATATTAACCAGGTGATATATTATGGTGGTGCTATATTAACCAGGTGATATATTATGGTGGTGCTATATTAACCAGGTGATATATTATGGTGGTGCTATATTAACCAGGTGATATACTATGGTGGTGCTATATTAACCAGGTGATATATTATGGTGGTGCTATATTAACCAGTTGATATATTATGGTGGTGCTATATTAACCAGGTGATATAATATGGTCGTGCTATATTAACCAGGTGATATATCATGCTGGTGCTATATCAACCAGGTGATATAGTATGGTGGTGTTATATTGGTGATATATCATGCTGGTGCTCTATTGACCAGGTGATATACCATGATGGTACTATATTAACCAGGTGATATATTATGGTGGTGTTATATTGGTGATATTTCATGATGGTGTTCTATTGACCAGGTGATATATTATGCTGGTGCTCTATTGACCAGGTGATATATTATGGTGGTGCTATATTAACCAGGTGATATATTATGGTGGTGTTATATTAACCAGGTGATATATTCTGGTGGTGCTATATTAACCAGGTGATATATTGTGGTGGTGTTATATTAACCAGGTGTTATATTAACCAGGTGATATATTATGGTGGTGCTATATTAACCAGGTGATATATTATGGTGGTGTTATATTAACCAGGAGATATATTGTGGTGGTGCTATATTAACCAGGTGATATATTATGGTGGTGTTATATTAACCAGGTGATATATTGTGGTGGTGTTATATTAACCAGGTGATATCTTAAGCTGGTGTTATATTAACCAGGTGATATATTATGGCGGTGTTATATTAACCAGGTGATATATTATGGTGGTGCTCTATTAACCAGGTGATATATTATGGTGGTGTTATATTGGTGATATATTATGGTGGTGCTCTATTAACCAGGTGATATATTATGGTGGTGTTATTTTGGTGATATATTATGGTGGTGTTATATTAACCACGATATATTATGGTGGTGCTATATTAACCAGGTGATATATTATGGTGGTGCTATATTAACCAGGTGATATATTATGGTGGTGTTATATTAACCAGGAGATATATTGTGGTGGTGCTATATTAACCAGGTGATATATTATGGTGGTGTTATATTAACCAGGTGATATATTGTGGTGGTGTTATATTAACCAGGTGATATCTTAAGCTGGTGTTATATTAACCAAGTGATATATTATGGTGATGCTATATTAACCAGGTGATATATTATGGTGGTGCTATATTAACCAGGTGATATATTATGGTGATGCTATATTAACCAGGTGATATATTATGGTGGTGCTATATTAACCAGGTGATATATCATGGTGGTCCTATATTAACCAGGTGATATATTATGGTGGTGCTATATTAACCAGGTGATATATTAGGGTGGTGCTATATTAACCAGGTGATATATTATGGTGGTGCTATATTAACCAGGTGATATATCATGGTGGTCCTATATTAACCAGGTGATATATTATGCTGGTGCTATATTAACCAGGTGATATATTATGGTGGTGCTATATTAACCAGGTGATATATTATGTTGGTGCTATATTAACCAGGTGATATATTACGGTGGTGCTCTATTAACCAAGTGATATATTATGCTTGTGCTCTATTAACCAGGTGATATATTATGGTGGTGCTATATTAACGAGGTGATATATGATGGTGGTGCTATATTAACCAGGTGATATATTATGGTGGTGCTATATTAACCAGCTGATATATTATGGTGGTGCTATATTAACCAGGTGATATATTATGGTGGTGCTATATCAACCAGGTGATATATTATGGTGGTGTTATATTGGTGATATATCATTCTGGTGCTCTATATTGACCAGGTGATATATCATGATGGTGCTATATTAACCAGGTGATATATTATGGTGGTGTTATATTGGTGATATATCATGGTGGTGCTCTATTGACCAGGTGATATATTATGCTGGTGCTACATGAACCAGGTGATATATCATGGTGGTGCTACATTAACCAGGTGATATATCATGGTAGTGCTACATTAACCAGGTGTTATATCATGGTGGTGCTACATTAACCAGGAGTTATATTATGGTGGTGCTATATTAACCAGGTGATATATTATGGTGGTGCTATATTAACCAGTTGACATGTTATGGTGGTCCTATATTAACCAGGTGATATATTATGCTGTTGCTATATTAACCAGGTGATATATTACGCTAGTGCTATATTAACCAGGTGATATATTATGCTGGTGCTATCTTAACCAGGTGATATATTATGGTGGTGCTATATTAAACAGGTGATATATTATGGTGGTGCTATATTAACCAGGTGATATATCATGGTGGTGCTATATTAACCAGGTGATATATAATGGTGGTGCTATATTAACTAGGTGATATGTTATGTTGGTGCTATATTATACAGGTGATATATTATGGTGATGCTATATCAACCAGGTGATATATTATGGTGGTGATATATTAACCAGGTGATATATTATGGTGGTGCTATTTTAACCAGGTGATATATAACGGTGGTGCTCTATTAACCAGGTGATATATTATGCTGGTGCTCTATTAACCAGGTAATATATTATGGTGGTGCTATATTAACCAGGTGATATATTATGGTGGTGCTATATTAACCAGGTGATATATTATGGTGGTGCTATATTAACCAGGTGATATATTATGGTGGTGCTATATTAACCAGGTGATATACTATGGTGGTGCTATATTAACCAGGTGATATATTATGGTGGTGCTATATTAACCAGTTGATATATTATGGTGGTGCTATATTAACCAGGTGATATAATATGGTCGTGCTATATTAACCAGGTGATATATCATGCTGGTGCTATATCAACCAGGTGATATAGTATGGTGGTGTTATATTGGTGATATATCATGCTGGTGCTCTATTGACCAGGTGATATACCATGATGGTACTATATTAACCAGGTGATATATTATGGTGGTGTTATATTGGTGATATATCATGATGGTGTTCTATTGACCAGGTGATATATTATGCTGGTGCTCTATTGACCAGGTGATATATTATGGTGGTGCTATATTAACCAGGTGATATATTATGGTGGTGTTATATTAACCAGGTGATATATTCTGGTGGTGCTATATTAACCAGGTGATATATTGTGGTGGTGTTATATTAACCAGGTGTTATATTAACCAGGTGATATATTATGGTGGTGCTATATTAACCAGGTGATATATTATGGTGGTGTTATATTAACCAGGAGATATATTGTGGTGGTGCTATATTAACCAGGTGATATATTATGGTGGTGTTTTATTAACCAGGTGATATATTGTGGTGGTGTTATATTAACCAGGTGATATCTTAAGCTGGTGTTATATTAACCAGGTGATATATTATGGCGGTGTTATATTAACCAGGTGATATATTATGGTGGTGCTCTATTAACCAGGTGATATATTATGGTGGTGTTATATTGGTGATATATTATGGTGGTGCTCTATTAACCAGGTGATATATTATGGTGGTGTTATTTTGGTGATATATTATGGTGGTGTTATATTAACCACGATATATTATGGTGGTGCTATATTAACCAGGTGATATATTATTGTGGTGCTATATTAACCAGGTGATATATTATGGTGGTGCTATATTAACCAGCTGATATATTATTGTGGTGTTATATTAACCAGGTGATATATTATGGTGGTGCTATATTAACCAGGTGTTATAGCATGGTGGTGCTATATTAACCAGCTATATTAACAAGGTGATATATTATGGTGGTGCTATATTGGTGATATATTATGGTGGTGCTATATTAACCAGGAGATGTATTATGGTGGTGTTATATTAACCAGGTGATATATTATGGTGGTGCTATATTAACCAGGTGATATATTATGGTGGTGCTGTATTAACCAGGTGATATATTATGGTGGTGCTATATTAACCAGGTGATATATTATGGTGGTGTTATATTAACCAGGTGATATATTATGGTGGTGTTATATTAACCAGGTGATATATTATTGTGGTGCTATATTAACCAGGTGATATATTATGGTGGTGCTATATTAACCAGCTGATAGATTATGGTGGTGTTATATTAACCAGGTGATATATTATGGTGGTGCTATATTAACCAGGTGATATATTATGGTGGTGCTATATTAACCAGGTGATATATCATGGTGGTGCTACATTAACCAAGTGTTATATCATGGTGGTGCTACATTAACCAGGTGTTATATCATGGTGGTGCTACATTAACCAGGTGTTATATCATGGTGGTGCTATATTAACCAGGTGATATATTATGATGGTGCTATATTAACCAGGTGATATATTATGGTGGTGCTATATTAACCAGGTGATATATTATGGTGGTGCTATATTAACCAGGTGATATATTACAGTGGTGCTATATTAGCCAGGTGATATATTACGGTGGTGCTATATTAACCAGGTGATATATTACGGTGGTGCTATATTAACCAGGTGATATATTATGGTGGTGCTATATTAACCAGGTGATATATTATGGTGGTGTTATATTAACCAGGTGATATATTATGGTGGTGCTATATTAACCATGTGATATATTATGGTGGTGCTATATTAACCAGGTGATATATTATGGTGGTGCTATGTTAACCAGGTGATATATTATGGTGGTGCTATGTTAACCAGGTGATATATTATGGTGGTGCTATATTAACCAGGTGATATATTATGGTGGTGCTATATTAACCAGGTGATATATCATGGTGGTGTTATGTTAACCACGTGTTATATCATGGTGGTACTATATTAACCAGGTGATGTATTATGCTGGTGTTATATTAACCAGGTGATATATTAGGGTGGTGCATCATTAACCAGGTGATATATTCTGGTGGTGCTATATTAACCAGGTGATATATTATGGTGGTGCTATATTAACCAGGTGATATATTATGGTGGTGCAACATTAACCAGGTGATATATTATGGTGGTGCTATATTAACCAGGTGATATATTATGGTGGTGCTATGTTAACCAGGTGATATATTATGGTGGTGCTATATTAACCAGGTGATATATTATGGTGGTGCTATATTAACCAGGTGATATATCATGGTGGTGTTATGTTAACCACGTGTTATATCATGGTGGTACTATATTAACCAGGTGATATATTATGGTGGTGTTATATTAACCAGGTGATATATTATGGTGGTGCTATATTAACCAGGTGATATATTATGGTGGTGCTATGTTAACCAGGTGATATATTATGGTGGTGCTATATTAACCAGGTGATATATTATGGTGGTGCTATATTAACCAGGTGATATATCATGGTGGTGTTATGTTAACCACGTGTTATATCATGGTGGTACTATATTAACCAGGTGATGTATTATGCTGGTGTTATATTAACCAGGTGATATATTATGGTGGTACTATATTAACCAGGTGATATATTATGGTGGTGTTATGTTAACCAGGTGTTATACCATGGTGGTACTATATTAACCAGGTGATATATTATGGTGGTGCTACATTAACCAGGTGATATATTATGGTGGTGCTATATTAACCAGGTGATATATTATGGTGGTGCTATATTAACCAGGTGATATATCATGCTGGTGCTATATTAACCAGGTGATGTATTATGCTGGTGTTATATTAACCAGGTGATATATTATGCTGGTGCTATATTAACCAGGTGATGTATTATGCTGGTGTTATATTAACCAGGTGATATATTATGGTGGTGCTATATTAACCAGGTGATATATTATGCTGGTGCTATATTAACCAGGTGATATATTATGGTGGTGCTATATTAACCAGCTGATATATTATGGTGGTGCTATATTAACCAGGTGATATATTATACTGGTGCTATAATAATCAGGTGATATATAATGGTGGTACTATATTAACCAGGTGATATATTATGGTGGTGCTATATTAACCAGGTGATATATTATGGTGGTGCTATATTAACCAGGTGATATATTATGCTGGTTAGATTAACCAGGTGATATATAATGTTGGTACTATATTAACCAGGTGATATATTATGGTGGTGCTATATTAACCAGGTGATATATTATGGTGGTGCTATATTAACCATGTGATATATTATGGTGGTGCTATATTAACCAGGTGATATATTATGGTGGTGCTATATTAACCAGGTGATTATTATGGTTGTGCTGTATTAACCAGGTGATATATTATGGTGGTGCTATATTAACCAGGTGGTATGTTATGGTGGTGCTATATTAACCAGGTGATATATTATGCTGGTGCTATATTAACCAGGTGATATATTATGGTGGTGCTATATTAACCAGGTGATATATTATGGTGGTGCTACATTAACCAGGGGTTATATCATGGTGGTGCTATATTAACCAGGTGATGTATTATGGTGATTCTATATTAGTATGTGGGTGGGAGCAATTCTATCAGGGGGGGTCCTCTTATTTGGTGGAATATGGTAAATACGGGCCATCTATAATTATGGTTCTTGAATAAAACATGGAAATGGCAGTTCACTCATGGCAGCAATCTCTCAATGATGCACTGTATGTTTGTATGTGATGATAAAGAGCAAACTAAAAGTCAGTCACATAAATACAATATAGTATAGTGCTACTTTGTAAAATCGGGCCAAGTTGAGGAATGTACCACGAGGAAACCCTGAGAGACACCAATAGCGCCAACTTAGTTCTCGAAGCCTGTTATCAAACAGTTTGATTTATATGCCATAATAGATAAAAAGAAATAAACAAAATGTCATTTCTCAAGAGTAACGTACACAGCCTGTTTAGACTTGTTGGCAGATGGGAGGAAATATACAAGGAGTAATGCACTGTCATGAGATGGTTTATACAAACACCAAACTTCAATATATCCTTTATGATTAACGAGTTATAATATGTCAGATAAGAAGCGGGACAGACAGACGTCCATAAAAACCTATACAGACAGATGGAAACACCAACTATAATTATGTTATGCTCCCTGGAAAATATAGCTGCAAACTGTTTATTATACATTTCAAGTATAGACACTGATAAACTTTAATATCATAATGGCTTAATTTGATAATCATATGAACTATTTCAAGAAAATGATAGTGCTGTTTGTTGTTGTGAAGTTTGGGAGAGGGTTCAACTCAGTCAAAGAATTCTAAAATGTTGAATAGAAGCATTAAAGTTTTCCCCCTGAATTTGCAGATCTGACAAGACAGTCTGTTTTTTGTAAGGAGTTTTTTGGTGGGGCTTGACAAGAATATTAACAATTTGAAATGCCAACTATTCAAATTGTCAGAGATTTTAGATAGTTTCATATTTATATTTCATGTCCGGCATTAATTCACCAGAATAGCATAATATGACAAGATAGCAGCATCTACAGGGCAAGGTTTTGTTCAATCTTTGCTCTTCAACTGCATTATGGCACTCAAGAGAGATGGCTTATCTAAAATAACTCTCTCAGAAATTCTACTGAAAATATTTCTATATATTGATGGATTTATTTAAGGATTAAATTTGGTATTTTCATTAGGGTATTAAACACATTTGGGTAGTTTTGGCTTCACAAACTTTAAACAAATGTAAAACATTTGGGTTGTTTGAGCTTCACAAACTTTAAGCAAATGTAAAATATTTGGGTTGTTTGGGCTTCACAAACTTTAAGCAAATGTAAAACATTTGGGTAGTTTGAACTTCACAAACTTTAAGCAAATGTAAAACATTTGGGTAGTTTGGGCTGCAGAAACTTTAAGCAAATGTAAATCATTTGGGTAGTTTGGGCTGTACAAACTTTAAGCAAATGGTTTTCATTATAAACAAAAAGAAAAATCAAAATGTTGATTCAATTCTTAATAAAATAAATTTGGTAAAATAATTAAAAGCGGCCATTCTAAATTGTTGTTGGAACGGTGTCAAATGCTACTGTGCATGCATCCAATGTGTCTCAATAGAAAATGGTATGCTATTTTTGGTACTATAGCGACGGGAAAATAATGGAACTATATCAGCTGATGTTTATGCATTTTAATTACCGATAGTGAACGTCAAATTAACAATACAGCACATTATTTGCATTTGTTGTGCCTTTATGCAGTTTTAAACACTGGTAGTGAAAGGCAAATTTACCATAAAGCATGTGAAAAAATGCAAATCAATCTTTAATTGTGCAAATAATATCGTAATATATCTTCCACTGAGACCAAGTTATGAAAATGACAGACGTATTTTGCAGTCTTTTGATTGGCTGGTAAAGAGACGACAGCTGTGGTGTTTTGTTAATTGTGATGACGGCTTTTTTGATCTGACTGTCAACTTGTTTCCGAAAACTTATTGTTGAAAACATACAAAAACAATTATCAATACTGACGGTTGGAATGTAATACCGCTACATGACGCGTAGTAAATAGTTTGCTTTACATGTTTTATAATATTAAATTATAAAGTTAAACTCAAATTTGGTAAATGT
Source organism: Cyrtodaria siliqua (assembly GCA_037043455.1). NCBI lineage: Eukaryota > Metazoa > Mollusca > Bivalvia > Adapedonta > Hiatellidae > Cyrtodaria > Cyrtodaria siliqua. The sequence continues at coordinate 135,712 of JAWPHD010005433.1, read as the reverse complement.
GAAAACTTGAATAGTTTGGAATTGCCTATTTTGATAACCCCTAGTTTGGTAAATGTGAAAGGATACGCAGCATGTCGGGTTCACCAGTGTCACAGCAGTCGCGTATCTGATGGATCTCGGTATTAAGGCCCGGCTGCTGAAACAAGTCCTCCTGAAATACAAAATAACACATTCCATTATCACAAGTTACATCTCCACAGATGTACAGATGGAGATAAATACAAAATAACACATTCCATTATCACAAGTTTCATCTCCACAGATGTACTGATGGAGATAAATACAAAATAACAAGCTCCATTATTACAAGTTACATCTCCACAGATGTACAGATGGAGATAAATACAAAATAACAAGCTCCATTATTACAAGTTACATCTCCGCAGATGTACAGATGGAGATAATTACAAAATAACAAGTTCCATTATCACAAGTTACATCTCCACAGATGTACAGATGGAGATAAATACAAAATAACAAGTTCCATTATTACAAGTTACATCTCCACAGATATACAGATGGAGATAAATACAAAATAACAAGTTCCATTATCACAAGTTACATCTCCACAGATGTACAGATGGAGATAAATACAAAATAACAAGTTCCATTATTACAAATTACATCTCCACAGATGTACAGATGGAGATAAATACAAAATAACAAGTTCCATTATTACAAGTTACATCTCCACAGATGTACAGATGGAGATAATTACAAAATAACAAGTTCCATTATCACAAGTTACATCTCCACAGATGTACAGATGGAGATAAATACAAAATAAGTTCCATTATTACAAGTTACATCTCCACAGATGTACAGATGGAGATAAATACAAAATAACAAGTTCCATTATCACAAGTCACATCTCCACAGATGTAAAGATGGAGATAAATACAAAATAACAAGTTCCATTATTACCAGTCACATCTCCACAGATGTACAGATGGAGATAAATACAAAATAACAAGTTCCATTATTACAAGTTACATCTCCACAGATGTACAGATGGAGATAAATACAAAATAACAAGTTCCATTAATACAAGTTACATCTCCACAGATGTACAGATGGAGATAAATACAAAATAACAAGTTCCATTATTACAAGTTACATCTCCACAGATGTACAGATGGAGATAAATACAAAATAACAAGTTCCATTATCAATCAAAAGTTACATCTCCACAGATGCACACCTGGAGATAAATACAAAATAACAGGTTCCATTACCACAGGTAATATTCACAGCTGTACAGCTATAGATAAATACAAAATAACAAGTTCCATTATCACAAGTTACATCTCCACAGATGTACAGCTGGAGATAAATACAAAATAACATGTTCCATTATCACAGGTAATCTCCACAGCTGTACAGCTGGAGGTAAATGCAAAATAACAAGTTCCATTGTCACAAGTTAAATCGCCACATATATTGCTCGAGATTTTTTTTCCATTTGTTTTTTTGTCTGTTTGGTGTTAAACGTCATTTTTCAGCACATTTTAGACTATGTAGGATGGTCAATTTTTTGTGGACCATCCACTTATTCCTGGGTAGAACCAGTACTGTATACCTGTATCCCGCCATCCGTAAGAATCGTTAATTTCTCACTAATAAATTAAACTCCCAGTGGGATTCAAACCCTTAGTGGTGAGAGGCGAAAAGGTTTACAAGGCAATGCCGTTAATCCCTCTGCCACGGTTGCGCTTTGAGAAAAATAGAATACCTCTTTAATAAGAGTTTCTCTATGGCAACAAATATTAATGCTCTGTGTAATGTGGCAAGTTTTTAACAGGGACTTTATTTGTGCAAACATGAGTCTTGAATATAAATGTAATGGCTGATCAGTTTTCCATACTCTACAACATGTGATCCTGGAGAGGAGCCTTTTTTATTTGTATAAAGTTGTTGCTTTTTTCATGTCATGCAAAATATAATTGCTAATGGTCTATCTGGTTTCGAAAAATTCTTTTTTTAATTTTCATTTCAAAACCATATTACCCCAGCGAATTTATGTAGAAACTAACTTAATATATACGGTAAGAAAAATTTCTGAAAAAAACCCAGAAATGTTCAAATCAGTCAAAAGTTTCATAAGAAGAAGATTGTGAAGGTTTGGGCTATTTTCAGTTCTAGTGGCCATCTTGAATATTGTGTTGATCTCATTTTTACAAACTTGGACAGACTGTCCCAGGATGCTGTATATGATACCTGTTAAATCAGTTTGGTAAATCTTTAGAAGAAACCATTATATTAAAACATAACTGGTGCATGTAAGACAAATGAAAGGCAATCACAATATCTTAAGAAAATGTAAAATTTCGGAATATGTTTGAAGTAGCTATCCCGCAAACAAACGCCAAGTTTTACATCATATGTACACCATTTCTACACCTACCGACGATTGAGAATATAATGAGAACTCTTTAGACACAATATAAATGGTTTAGACACAACATAAATGGTTTTAACCAGCCAGGCCAAACACTGAAACTGGAGCTCATAATTCATTTTACGCATATTGTCACCGGTATTTTTAGAACCCATAAATAAACCTTTACTTTTAATTGGTACATATACATTATTATATGACCTGAACACCTGGATAGAGTTTTGATACACGGTTTTGTAGTGCAATTTAGACGTTATTTGGCGCGTTTCTTTTAAAGAAACTAACAAACCAAAGAACGGAAAAATTGCACTAAAACGTTGTTTATCAAAACTCCATCCAGGTGTTCAGGTCCTATAATAATGTATATGTGCCGATTTAAAGTATAGATATTGTCACAGGTTCTTAAAATACATGTAATTAAATATGCGTAAAATGAATTATGAGTTGGTAACTCTTAATTCAACGCTCCAGTTTTGGGGTTTGGCCTTGGTGGTTAAAGCCATTTTAACTGTGTCTATAGCATTTGGATTCTCAAAATATGTAAGTTATATATATATACCTAATCGTCAGTATGTTTAGAAACGGTGTACAGATCTTGTAAAATTTGGCTGTTGTTGGCGAGATAGCTACTTTAATGCTGTTTCATCACTTACAAATCTCATGGGAACTTGTCTAGTGTGCAATCTTAAACCTAATATGTCCAATATAAGTCAGTTAGGCCTAAATTAAAATGTTGTTTGTTTGCCCTTTACCTAACGACCCGGATTTTTAGCCCCGACCCAAAATATTTTATTGTGTCTAAAAAAAAAAAAAAAAATTCTTCGATGACGACAATTGAGTTGTATTTCAGTAATTTCTGCCTTTTATTATCCTTTGTGGTTGATACTCTAACAGTCTATGTTATTCGAGTGCATTTAGAAACTCGCGCGCTGTGTCTATAGGATGATAAAACGTTTATTATGATCGTTTTAGTAGCGCAGTGACTCACGAAAATGGCTGATAAAAACAGTCAGAAAAATGAGTCGGAAACTGCGATATTTTGCGTGTCTGTGACTATAGGAATATATATGCAAGAAAATATAGTTTTATCAAATAAAATAAAATAATTTACCTACCTACCTACCCAGTGATTTTTTGCTGGGTAGGTAAAGGGCAAACAAACAATATTTTAATTTAGGCCTTATTCTTACTGGATAAAAACAATGAGATTTTCCCCAAATATCAAGAACCAAGCTTATAAATGTGTCTCCCCTCTTAAGTCAAAACTTCGCACTGAGCAATTTAAATGTCTTGTATTTAATCATTTTTTCCAATTTCAAGTTTTCTCAAAATTAGGTTTACCCCCAAATTTAACCTGGAGAGATTACACTTTGCTTGCTTGTGACAGGATAAATCACAAGATTAATCTAACACGAGTCTAATTTTAAATTCCAGACAAAGAGAGAGCAAAGGCACAATGGAAATTGTACAAAAGATCACCAATACATGCTTTACATGTGCTAACTAATGACTTTGTTAATGTTGTAAATGCTGAACTGGGTAAAGCTCTAAGGATAACAAATTCCAGAGTGGAAGGATGGTGCTGATTACATTCACACTCAAGAAAATGAGAAAAATGATGGTACATGATGTATGCGGCGCCATCAATTGATATGTATGTACGGGGTTTAACGTCACTTTTAACAATCTTTTTAATAGTCATATCACGATGGTGTGTACTTGTAGCAGTAAGGTCTATGCTCAACTTTATAGTGCTGCCCCAATGGAATACCACAACATAGACCCACGACAAGATCCCAGTCACATTATGCTGAAACCGGACCAACTACCATCAGCACTACCTTTAAAATGTCGAACATCAAGCAAGTGAGATACTAGTATCCTTTTTCTGAAGTCTTTGGTATGATTGGCCAGGGATTGAACCCATGGCCTTCCGCATGCAAGGTGGACACTCTACCACGTCGCCACTGCCACGGTATGGTAGAGCATGTATGGAAACCATAGACTGACGGTTAACCCTTAACCCGCTAAGCACGACTATAATAGCCTTTGCATCCATTGTAAACCCATTGTTCCCCCCAAAACACCCCTTTGTCGCATAAATGGAATGGTCCTAATTCAAAGAAGGAATAGTTCATTATATATATGTAGTGGGTTAATGGTTAAAGGCTGATAACAAAAGGTATAATATGTATTTTAATACAATTTATATGTTCTCACCTTAACGGGAAAAACAGCATTTTGAAGTATTTATCAGGTATTTAAAGATCTAATCTTAACGGTACGTTGACATTACAGTTATTCATTCAAAAGCATGACGTAGTCACAGCATAATATAATTCACATTATGTAGACCCTGCTTTAATTCCATTAAGCGATGGGAAAGCTTATATTAGCAAGATTTTATTATGGGTATTTTGACAATAAAACATGTTTAAAAACAGTTTTTACTGAAAAAAATATGATAACCTGTTTAAAGTTACCTATTAAATGTTTTAATTTTACAATTTGCAAGTGTTTAAGCCTTAAATTAAGGTTTTATTTTATACCCCAGCCAACCCCGTCTTCACTTCTTGGAGAAGGGGTTGGATGGGGTATGAAAGTTAATAATGATGATTATTTCAATATTTTTACAGAGTGATAATACAGGCCCTAACCGAAAATATGAAACAGTTTCAGGATCGGCCTATTTTATTCATTAAATACGGAACACTAGCTGTTTCTTGTTGACATAGCACATTGTGTTACTTATTTACATTTATGTCCCATGAAAGGATTTGTTTGTAGGATTTGGCAACCATAGCTTGATTAATATCTTTCGAGTCAGAATATGCTTATTAACACATAAACTGAAACAGATGACGAAGCACTCGGAAGCTTTACAACTTAGAGAATTACGCTAACAAATAAACTGACTAAAATTAAACTTTACACACTATGCCGACTAAATAGTTGTGTATTAATTACACTGTGTCCCCTACACGCTGCACCAATGCTAAGCACAACACAGGAAGTGTGTAGATCCAAATGGTTTATTTATATCACAGGTAATGCTTATGTAAACACAGGAGTTATAAAGTCAGTGTGGCTTTTTTTAACAGAACGTTTGTTTCTAATCAGTTGTTTCTATTCATGCCTGGGTACATCGGGGGATTTAATGCAAATTTGACGGTAATATTATACACAAATACTTGGCACAAAGTCTCTATCATCTCCTTTAAGGTTAACAATAAGCATATTCTGACTTTAATATCTTCCACCTATCAGTTTTTTATATCTTACTCCAATCAGTTTTTTATATCTTACTCCAATCTGTTTTAATATCTTACTCCAATCAGTGTTTTAATATCTTACTCCAATCAGTGTTTTAATATCTTCCACCTATCAGTGTTTAATACCTTCCACCTATCAGTGTTTAATATCTTCCACCTGTCAGTGTTTAATATCTTCCTCCTATCAGTCTTCTGATTCTAGTATCTTCCTCCTATCAGTGTTCTGATATCTTCCTCCTATCAGTGTTTAATATCTTACTCCTATCAGTGTTCAACATCTTCCTCCTATCAGTGTTCTGATATCTTCCTCCTATCAGTGTTCTGATATCTTCCTCCTATCAGTGTTTTGATATCTTCCTTCTTAGAATCAGTGTCAGTATCTTCCTCCTATCAGTGTTTAATATCTTCCTCCTATCAGTGTTCTGATATCTTCCTCCTTAGAATCAGTGTTAGTATCTTCCTCCTATCAGTGTTCTGATATCTTCCTCCTTAGAATCAGTGTTAGTATCTTCCTCCTATCAGTGTTTAATATCATCCTCCTATCAGTGTTCTGATATCTTCCTCCTTAGAATCAGGGTAAGTATCTTCCTACTATCAGTGTTTAATATCTTCATCCTATCAGTGTTCTGATATCTTCCTCCTATCAGTGTTTAATATCTTCCTCCTATCAGTGTTCTAATATCTTCCTCCTTAGAATCAGTGTTAGTATCTTACTACTATTAGTGTTGTAATATCTTACTGCAATCAGTGTTATAATATCTTCCGCCTATCAGTGTTTTAATATCGTCTGTCTGTCAGAGTTTTAATATCTTCCGCCAATCAGTGTTATAATATCTTCCGTCTATCAGTGTTTTAATATCTTCCGCCTATCTGTGTTTTAATATCTTCCACCTATCAGTGTTTTATTTAAGAAATAATAAATATGTACCTGTGTTTTATCGGTGAATAAAATACAGTTAGGAGTTCGGATGAGTAGTAATTAAATCATGAGTGCGTTAGCACGAGTGATTTAATTACCCGCATCCGAACGACTAACTGTATTTTATTCACCGATAAAATACAGGTACATATTTATTATTTCGATTCTAACACAACAATAACCCCATGGTTTACGCTATTGTTGGGGCACTATATATTATCTCGGTGATCAAAGTAATCAGGCTGCTATGTTTACAGGCTGTTCCATTGGGCACCCCCTATGCAATGTTCTGCGTTTCAATACACTAGTAGTCACGTGACAAACAATTAAGCCATTGCTTACGTCATATAGCTTGCGCTGTATGACGTCAAACGTTCTCAGCTTGTTCAAGATGCTTATTAATGTTATATGTACTGATGCATATGATGGGTTTATATCGGGGGTCTGCATCGTATTGGGAGCATGGCAAATTTGTTGTAATTAACATTTCATTAAAATTACTGTTGAGTTTGTCTTCGTGACGTATATTTACCAAGTGACGTCATGTAACGTGGCGCTTCCAACGGATGAAATATACGAGGGGAATTAATGGAACAGCTGTTTTATCGTAGAATAACATACAGCTGTCTCTCTTCTTTGTCTATATGAAAGACTGCGGAGTTCGTGTTAGAATATCTAATCTTCATCCTATAAGTGTTTTAATATCTTCTGCCTATCTGTGTTTTAATATATAATCTTCCTCCTATCAGTGTTTTAATATATTTCCGCCTATCCCATTTAGGGGTCACAGTCATTGGTTGACTATTACAAACAAGCAGTGACAACTAAGATTCCCATAAGAGTCGGTTAATCATTGTAAAACTACTACAATAACAAAAAGAAACGATGTATACAGTATAACTGATTGACCAAATATTAAAAAGAAGAAGCGAAACAAAATATTCAGAAATACGAAATATTCACACCAGTGGTTGTTTTGTATAAGAAATGTCAGAACGCATCAGAGTGAGGTCATCGAATTATATCAAATGTTCTTCTCCTACAAAAATAAACATGGACACATCTGATAACCAAGTGACCAAATATTAAACAGACTAAGAAAGACAGAAATAAGACAAAGTGTATCATAATTTTCATGAACATTATTAACTGTTCAAAAACTGGCCTATGGAAATACAAGCAAAAAAGGTGGACATTTCTTTTTTTGTTCAGTATATATATGAAACTTAAGCAAATTATGCTTGTTTTATGACGACTATTTGGCTTGTTTTCCTACATATGGATTGACATCCATAATAAATTTATTCTTTCTTATTGACTTCAGCCTCTTTAAACCCATTTTCAGATAATAAAAGATTGGCCTCATGCGTTTACCAAGATTTAGTCTGGACATAACTTGCTATATAAAGGGAATTACAGAGTTTAAACAATATGCCACAAAGGTGTATTCTTGAAAACACTCGCTGAAAACACCCACCCTAGGCTGTCCAATGTTCATCCAAATGATCCCATCTACAACCCACTTCGGCCACCCAATGTTCAACAGTATTATGCTATCTACATCCCACATCCAATGTTCCATAGGATTATCCCATCTACAACCCAACCTGAGCCATCCAATATTCCACAAGATGATCACATCTACAACCAAACATAAGCCGTCCAATGTTCAACAGAATGATCCCATTGACAACCCAACCTGAGCCATCCAATGTTCCTTAGAATAATCCCATCTACAACCCAACCTGAACCATCCAATATTCCACAGGATGACCACATCTACAACCAAACATGAGCCCTCCAATGTTCAACAGAATGATCCCATCTACAACCCACTTCGGCCACCCAATGTTCAACAGTATTATGCTATCTACATCCCACATCCAATGTTCCATAGGATTATCCCATCTACAACCCAACCTGAGCCATCCAATATTCCACAAGATGATCACATCTACAACCAAACATGAGTCATCCAATGTTCCTTAGAATAATCCCATCTACAACCCAACCAGAACCATCCAATGTCCCTTAAACTAATCCCATCTACAACCCAACCTGAACCATCCAATATTCCACAGGATGATCACATCTACAACCAAACATGAGCCCTCCAATGTTCAACAGGATGATCACATCTAAAACCAAACATGAGCCCTCCAATGTTCCACAGAATGATCACATCTACAACCCAACCTGAGCCCTCCAATGTCCCACAGAATAATCACATCTACAACCAAACATGAGCCCTCCAATGTTCAACAGAATGATCCCATCTACAACCCAACCTGAGCTGTCCAATGTTCCACAGGATGATCCCATCTACAACCCAACCTGAGCCATCCAATGTTCCACAGTATCATCCCATCTACAACCCAACATGAGTCGTCCAATGTTCCTTAGAATAATCCCATCTACAACCCAACCAGAACCATCCAATGTCCCTTAAACTAATCCCATCTACAACCCAACCTGAACCATCCAATATTCCACAGGATGATCACATCTTCAACCAAACATGAGCCTTCCAATGTTCAACAGAATGATCCCATCTACAACATAACATTAGCCATCCAATATTCCACAGTATCATCCCATCTACAACCCAACCTGAGCCATCCAATATTCCACAGTATCATCCCATCTACAACCCAACACAAGTCGTCCAATGTTCCACAAGATGATCCCATCTATAACTCAACCTGAGCCATCCAATGTTCCACAGAATGATCCCATTTTCAACCCAACCTAGTGTGAGCCATCCAACAGAATAATCCCATCTACAACCTGCCCTAGGCCATCCAATGTTCCACAGAATGATCCCATCTACAACCGAACCTGAGCCATCCAATGTTCCACAGAATGATCCCATGTACAACCAAACATGAGCACTCCAATGTTCCACAGGATGATCCCATCTACAACCAAACATGAGCCCTCCAATGTTCCACAGGATGATCCCATCTACAACCAAACATGAGCCCTCCAATTTCCACAGAATGATCCCATGTACAACCAAACATGAGCCCTCCAATTTTCCACTGGATGATCCCATGTACAACCAAACATGAGCCCTCCAATGTTCCACAGGATGATCCCATCTACAACCAAACATGAGCCCTCCAATGTTCCACAGAATGATCCCATCTACAACCAAACACGAGCCCTCCAATGTTCCACAGAATGATCCCATGTACAACCAAACATGAGCCCTCCAATGTTCCACAGAATGATCCCATCTACAACCAAACATGAACCTACTCTAGGTAGTTCAACGTTCCTTGGACTGATCCAAGTTACAACCCAACCTGAGCCATCCAATGTTCCACAGAATGATCCCATGTACAACCTAGGCCAACCAATGTTCATCAGAATGACCCCATCTACAACCCAAACTGAGACATCCATTGTTCGTTAAAAAGATCCCATCTACAACCCAACCTGAGCCATCCAATGTTCCACAGAATGATCCCATCTATGACCCACATTAGGCCGTCCACCGTTCCCTAGAATGATCCTATGTACAACTGTAAATAGAGTTCAGACCAAATGTTGACATGTCATTAGTCCTCCATATTGATCACTATTATAGATATGAACCAGTGGTGAGAAAATCAGAATTATGTGGATGCCAGCAGAAACTGACCGAAATATATATAGTAGACAATTCGCAGTTATTTAGTTTATGAGGCAAGCAATATTTTTAGTGAAATAGGAAGGAGATTGGTCTAGTATTTGTTGGATAAAGAAAATTATTTTCTAATATTTTAGGACTAAACGATTTTGACAGTGTATTTAAAGAATTATATCTTTTTTCATCTCAACAATTGTTTAACAACATCAGACTTTCTGGTGTATGACAAAAACTAAGGTACATTTAGTTAGTCAACAAACAGGGTTGTTTTAAAGCTTTTAAAATTGTTGTTCAACATTGGACAAAAATGTAACAGTTTTTTTTTTATATGAGCCATTTTTCCTTTCTCTTCTTGGATCACTAGGAACATCTTCTGATATTAAATGTGTACACTCCATTTAAATTCAATCTTGCATCTGCAAACCAATAAACCTTCGGCAAATATTCTTCATATTATTGCACGTGACCATTTGCAGAGCATGTTTATCAACTTAGAATGCTAAAATCTGCACTGTAAAAATAAAAATTCAGAAAAAAATGGCCTGTTACGAAATTGAAACTAATCGTTTGGCAACACGCTCTGCACAAATCAGATTGAATGCGCTGCATAAATCAGATTGCACCAATACTGTGGTTATTCTGCATCCCATAAATCATGTTATCATGGAAGTCTCGGAAATGGCAAAGCTTCTCAGGAAGAAGAAGTTGATAAGAGTTTTTTTAATTCTACTATTTGGTTCGAAGAAATTTTCCACCACAGAAATGGCATGTTTGTGTTTTTACAACGATGTGTTTTCTTGATCATTATAATGTATCAAAGTATGGACGAATTCAGTATTTATCACATGACTTGCGGTCAGGGAGTGTAATAAAGCCATGATATATTTATCATATTACACTAGTAATGTGATAAAGCCATGATATATTTATCATATTACACTAGTAATGTAATAAAGCCATGATATATTTATCATATTACACTAGTAATGTAATAAAGCCATGATATATTTATCATATTACACTAGTAATGTAATAAAGCCATGATATATTTATCATATTACACTAGTGATATAAACAGGCAAATTAAGGCCGAATCATTGTTGGATAATATTGATAGATGCTTCCTCTATGATGACAGACTCGCATCATATAATTTTATCCAATATATTAAATAAATTCAGTATTAAACAGGCACTTACTTAAGATTCTCTATATATTTATTTCAAAAATTAAACCATTGACAAAGTATTGTTAACTCTTTTCTCGATATTCAGAAGTTATAATCCCAACCTAATTAAACCCAGGATAAACATAAATTAATGCATGGTAATGTATGCTAAAATTAATATAATACAATATTATACAAGTGGTGTGCAAAAAACTGTGGCAGGCACACTTATAGAGCATGAATTGCACGACATGTGGCTATTCCCTGTTATATCAAAGGGGTACACCAGGCTTTTGTGGGGGTTCAACTTTAAATTGCCGAATAAAAGTAGTTTATATTCTAAAGGGCCAAAATATAATGAATGATCCTAATAATGCCTCCTTATACAAGGAAATTACGCCTGCTCAGTAATACTAGATATCCTAGGTAACGCACCACAGTTAACTTAAGCATTTTAAGCCAATTGCATTCAATCTGAATTTCATTCAATTGAACAAAAACTTTAGACAAGAAATTGAATTGGATTTTATAGTCTAAGGTTATATGGTGACTTTCCAGCTTCAGTTAGTGGAGGAAGACCCCAGGTGCCACTCTGGGCAATTTTCGTGCACAGGTGAGCACCTGGGTCGAACCACCAACGTTCCACAAGCCAGCTGGATAGCTTCCTTACATAAAGGAGTATGATAGTGGAAACGGCCGAAAACGATAAATACGAAATAATGCAGTCTCGGTTTCATTGAGACTGTTCATGAACGGTAGTGAAATATACTTACTACCGTTCACGCCCCCTAGCCCCGGGTTGAGCAGAACTCAATATTCATAAAATCAATAGTACAGAATTTTAACCATCCCGAAGATGGCACGCATATGGCGGTACCAAGAGGGATCAAACCCAAAGCGGTGAGGGGCAAGTGATTTCAAGACAAAGACACTCGACCACAGATGCCCCCTTTAGACAAGGAGTACATGGTTCAAACACCATTATTTTACTGAAATAACGTGTTTATCATGAATTGGAACATTTTTGATTTTTTTGATTTTTCTAGAAAAAGTATAGTTTACACATATTTTCGGGTAATAACTTCTGTGATTGATGCATTTAAATCCTGGTTTTGCTTCAATAGAAATATAATAAAAGATTGTATTGAATAACCAGTGCTCCAGATAAGATGCGTATCTGCGTAATAACGCATATTTTTCACCAAAAACGCATTTAAAAACAAAATTAATGCGTACACAATCGTCGATAAATACTGAGAACCAAATTCCCCTGTGGTTAGAAAAATTGAGTGCCCCCAGTCATACTCAATAGATGCTTAAATTGATGTTTGAGGTACAGAATGACAATCAAGTGCCTTCAGCAATGACTAGTAGATGCTTGCAAAAAGAAAAGAAAGCCTTTTTGTTGTGTGCCCTGGCACACATTTATGTCATTGGAAAAAGACAGAAGCAATGTTGAATGTGTATGTAACGGGAAAAGGAAATAAGCAATAGTTGTATAGAAATAACTAAAGAGTAAACATTTGACATTAATGCTTTGTACAGAGCTAGTTTTTAAGAATACGCATTTGTAATATGTTATTAATTAAGTGTTTTCATATTGGCCGAGTTATTGGTCCAAGGACTGTCATATTGGCCCAAAATTTAATTAGAAGTATCTGATTCAAATAAATCTTCCACTGTTACCACTCGATGGCGCGTGGGAAAATCACACACAAACTATTTCAGCGAAGTCGATGTAACCGAATTTACAAATAATCAAACCTTAATTATTTTGATTGTCTACATTATATAGGCGAACTAGTTTATCATCGAAAAGCTGCGACGTCATGTTTTTTCTTCAAAATGGCGTCCTTAAAGAAAACAAGCCTTGGTTGTATTGGCCGTGTTGGCTTATCCAGTCAGATTGCTTGAATTTCATATTGGCCGAGTTTTTGCATACAGGCTGAGTTTCTCTCCATATTGGCCTTGTTTTTACCATATGATGCGTGCAGTTTCCTGCAAACCATGGCAGATATTAAGTAGTTAATTAATAATATGATGTTATTAATTAAGTGTTTTCATATTGGTCCAGTTATTGGTCGAAGAACTGTCATACTGGCCCAAGGCCGAAGGCCGCGGGCCAATATGACATTCCGGGGACCAATAACTCGGACAATATGAAAACACTTAATTAATGACAATTTTATTAATTAACTTTAATTTTATTTTAATAACATTATTTTGACATGATTTGCATTTATTTATAGTAGCGTTAATTAAATTAATTTATAAGTTTATAAGCGAGTGTGAAGGACGTCACTTAATGTGAATGACATTACTTAAGCTTACATTGCTCGTCATATTGGCCTTGTTTTTCTCATACTGGCCGACTTCCGGTTCATATTGGCCGAGTTTGCGTCGTATTATGTGTAGAGTTTCTAATAAAGAACGGCTAATACAGTTTAGTTAATTAATAAATGTAAATAGGTAACTTTTTTTTTCATGCGTACAATACACATTGTGTTGAAAGCTTATCTGGAGCACTGATAACAATTTTGACCAGTTATCTATAACGGAGCATTGCTGATCTAATAGAAAGTAAGAGTAGGGCAATCAAATCCTAGACAATGTGTGGGAGGCCAAACAAAGCCTGACCAAGCTGGATTGAGCAGGAACAACTACTGGCAAGTCTCTTCATTAAAAATTCATAATATAACAGCAATATGACAGAACCTGACACAATTTGTCTACATTCATATATTGTTACATAGAGTACATTAGGACAGATTCTTTATATAGTTTGCTTGTCTACTGTCATATATTGTTATGTAATGACAGATTTTATATATACATTTTACATGTCTACAGTCATATATTGTCACATAGAGTAAATATATTATGACAGATTCTATATATAAATTCTGCTTGTCTACTGTCATATACTGTCATGTAAATTAATTTATCCAATAACATCCCTTGTTAGCAGTGTCGAACACCCATTTAATATTCTATTGTATGACACACGTGTAATACAACCTGAAACGATTTTGAATGGTTGAGTTAAACCTGTAACACTACGCAAGTTCATTACTGAAACTATTTTATTTATTACAAATTCACCCAGATCTGAGTCATAAACTTATTATTTGTGACAACTTATAAAAATAATGCACGTTATACAAAACATTATTGTTGGTTTGTTAAAAAGTTGGCGTAAACTGCTATTTTGTAATGAGGTAAAACACAAACTCTTTTATACGCAACTCGTTTCATAAATCTTATATGAAATGGGAACTCTTTAAGATCCTCTATATATTACGACAGATTCTATACATAAAACTTGCTTGAAAATGTGTCCATGCGACAAGGATGCCCCACTTTGGTGTTGGCAGTCATAAAAAAAACAATTGTGTGTTAGTATGTCAAGGTCACTTTCATTGACCTTCTTTTAGTAGAAACATTTGCTGTCATGTAGATGTATGTAAAAAATTTGAATGATGTATGGATGTTATCGAGCAAAATATTAACTTTATTACCACAGTACAAAAATAAAGGTCATGGTCATTCACACTGACCTAATTATGGTCTGAACAAATGAAAGCTGTCTGGCAATTATTGCATTAGAAATGGATTGAATGAGCAAACAAGGTCAAGGTATTAACATAGAAATACTGATGGTAGGAACGTTTTGCCATTATCCAGATGTAAGAAGCTTGAAAGTTGTATGGATAAAAAAAAAATGTGAATAGAAAAGTTGAACTGAATTTAACAAAGTCCACCAGATAGGTCAATGCCAATCACACTGACCTACTTTTGATAAGAACATACTGCTGTCATATAGTATGTAGAACATACTGCTGTCATATAGTATGTAAGTGTATGAAGTTCAAAAACTGTATGGCTGTTGGTATCTCAGTAATGTACTTTTTTAAAAACATTGAATTTAAAAGGTTAATGTTTATAAAATGTAGGTCAAGGTCAATAATATTGACCTACTTTTTGTAGGAACATACTACTGCTGTCCTGTAGATGTAGTCCTGTACTACTACTATAGCTGCTGCTGCTGCAGCTACTGCTACTACTACTATTGCCACTGCTGCTACTGCTGCTGCTGCTGCTGCTGCTGCTGCTGCAGCTGCTGCTGCTACTGCTACTACTGCAGCTACTGCTGCTGCTACTTCTACTATTGCTGCTGCTGCTACTGCTAATATTGCTGCTGCTGCTACTGCTATTGCTACTACTGCTGCTGCTGCTGCTGCTGCTGGTGCTACATGTACTACTACTATTACTAGTGTTGTACCTGATGCCTGCCGTACTGCCATATATGGTCTACAAGTCTCCAAATCTCCTTGGGACACGCATACAATGTTGTGTTCTGGTTCTGTGTGTTCACCTTATTCAGGCTACCAGGCTGCTCCTGTAGATAATAATGTTATTATAATAGCCATAATGTTGGTGTTTGTGTTGTTTGGGGGTAGGGGTGGGGGATGGGAGTGGGGAATCTATAGGTGACACCGTGCGACATACATTTTATTTTCAGAAGCTTAGATAAAATATTATAATAAAGAAAGTATTGCATAAATCAAATATTCGTATGAAAATATTCAACAAAAAGTTAAGAATAAAACATGTTATACTGACCAGATCAATGAGAGATTCGGTGGGTACTTGACGTATTGGACCATGCATCTGTATCAGGGCTTCTATAGACGAACCAAAACTGCTTGGAATGTAGTTACCACTGATTGGGATGTGATTACAGTTAAGGTAAATATACACCCTGTCATATATACATACTCATTGTGTTATTCATTGTTATGCATTTTGGGAAATATATGAACATAAAAACATACAAGAGCTGTCAGAGGACAGTGCAGCCTTCGAATTTTCAGAGAACAAGAAATGATACACCCGGCATACCATCAGGAAAAAAGAAGTGCAACCAAAGAGGCGAGCTGGATGTGTCAAGAAGGAAAACATTGGAATTTTCATTAAATCAAGGGCCACAAATTTTCTGTGATGACATGGAGGTTATTTCATAATAACCCTTTCAAAGGATACATAAATAAATGAAAATTTTATAAGTTGAAAATATGTTAAAAATATATGTAAAATTTAAATGCATTTGACCTTTGACCCCTTTGTGACCTTTCATCCAATGTTCTTGAATTCAATAGATACGATCATCGTCCCATTGATAATAAAGTATGTACATTTGATGATGATTGGATAAAAAATGTTGAAGTTATTTACATGTTAAGAAATGCGGACGTAAACATTAACCTGATGCTAAGAGCCTATCAACACATAAATGCAATTTGTGACCATGAACTTTGACCTATAGACCCCATAAGATCCTACTAACAGTCGAGCTAAAAACATCAAATTATTTAGGTAAAGTTTGACCCAGGAGCTAGGTTCACAAAGGTGGGGAAGAAGCCTAGAGTCTACGCTGGTTGGATGGTTGTATTCGTCTGTCATTGCCCAGTAAGTGTATATATATGGTTATAGGGTAGGGATCTCAACGGTTTACAAGTTATGACCCATGGGCTATGTCCAGGGTCTATGCTGGTTGGATGGTTGTATCCGTCTGTTCATGCCCAGTAAGTGTATATATGGTTATAGGTTAGGGATCTTAACGGTTTCCAAATTATGACCCAGAGGCTATGTCCCCAGGGTTGGGGACGGAGATCGGGGTCTATAGGGTGGGGATTTCAATGGTTTCCAAGTTATGACCGAGGGGCTATGTCCCCAGGGGTGGAGAAGGAGATGGGGTCTATGCTGGTTGGGTTGTTATATCCATCTGTTCATGCCCAGTAAGTGTATATATGGTTATAGGGTGGGGATCTCAACGGCTTACAAGTTATGACCCAGGGGCTATGTCACCAGGGGTGGGGAAGGAATCCGGGGTCTATGCTTGTTGGGTGGATGTATCCATATATATGGTTATAGGGTGGGGATCTCAATGGTTTCCCAGTTATGACCGAGGGGCTATGTCCCCAGGGGTGGGGAAGCAACCCGGTGTCTATGCTGGTTGGATGGTTGTATCTGCCTGTTCATGTCCAGTAAGAGTATATATGGTTAAAGGGTGGGGATCTCAACAGTTATGACTCAGTGGGCCTGCCCACACCCTCATGTTTCACCTCTTGTGACCCCGGGCGGTCCAATTCCAGGGTCACCATTTGACCAAACTTGGTAGAGGACTACTAGACGACGAAAACAGGTGAGCTCTTTCTTCCGCTGCAACAGGAATCGATTTATCCAGTAGTTTTTGAGATTAGCCCTCCCAAAGACTTGGAAATGAAAGAAATCCATGACTGTGGACAGGGATAATCTCAGTAAGCACTGAACGAATACTGAGAATATTGCAACTTTCCCTTTAATGTGTGACATATAGCCATCACCCAGCTTAAACTAACAATTAGTATTACAAATAAAACTTAATGTAATACCATGAATTACTACACTGAAAGGAAAAAGAAATGCGACAGAGGAATTTCCGCTATATATTGTATGTACAATATGCTGCTGTTAATTGAATGGTACATGGCTACGTAAGATCTTTCCTTTCAGAAAAAAGACTAAAACACATAACACAGCAAATAGTATTCCTGACATTATTGACAGAGTACGTGTTTGGCTCAAGCATGTGAGCAAACTTAAAATTTTGCAAACTCTTTACGTTAAATACAGTATTGAAATGACTCAATTATTCAAAGAGGACTTCAACATTTATGAATTTCTTTTTACAACATGTACTAAAACGTCTACAACATCACAGTAGTGTCCTTTCTTTAACTAACTGCATCTTTTTTTTTTTACAAAATATCAGTATACATGCATTCTGACATATTCAAAGGATATAAAGAAGTCCTTGCCCCCATGGAGGTGCATCACCAGAATGTCCTCTATCTTCTCCTGGCCACAGTTTAATAAGTGGGACATGTTCTCATCAACAAACACTTCTAGTTCTATCTCACAACTGTCACCTGTAACAAACAACTGTGCTGGTGAATGGTGAATGGTAAGAGAGCACTAATAACTTCATTAATCAAATCAGGCCAAATGCAAATTCATGATTTTTCAGCACACAACATTATTCTTATGTTTGTTTTGAGTTTTGTTTTTTTTCGAATTGCTTCAGCCTGCCCTTACTCGCTCCTGAAAGAGGTCTTGAAAATGAATCTAACAGTTATTTAGGCATTCAAAGCTAACCTATACTCTACCTCTCTCTACAGCCTGCCTCGACCGTCGGTTACGGAGGTAAACCCAGGTATCTGAGTCTATTCGTTGAATCTATTTGTTAATAAGAGTAAAGCCGGTTCTCTGAATTCAATGTATCCTTGCCCTCTCTCTGGGGCAGCTCTTAAACATGTATAATATGTTGATAAGCCATTAGGCAACATTCAATTCATTTCTGCATTAATTTATAAAGATAAGAGATGAGCTTTCTTCCCCAAAAAAAGGAATAAAATATTATCACTATTTCTTAAAAATCCTCCACTTTTGACTGGTTAAGAGCCAAGGTGTACCAGACCATGTTACCTGTCAGCGACCGGTAATATGAAAGCCTACTGAAAAATTAAATCAAAATGGCAGATAGCTAAAGAAACTCCCAATTCGACATTATTTTTCCATGAATTCTACCGTATCCTGTTTTATCAGGGTGCACACCCTGGTTTAAATTAACTTTATTCATTTTTAATATTTGATCATCCGCGAAAACGAATGACGCATTTACAAGTTTGTCCACTCAATTGTTTTTGTTTTGAAAATTCAAATTAAACTTATCAGTCATACAGTTTAAGAAATTTGTCTAAATGCTCCCTTGATTCAATATAAGCTCATGTTTCATCAATCTTTCCTAAAACCGAAGAAAACCGGCCCGCGAGGCGACATTTTACATTGTAATACAATATACGCGAAATAACTCTTGTTTACTATAATTGCAATTCTATCTATCAAAATCGCTCGGAAATCCTTCGACTCAGGGTGGAATGAAATCAAACAGCAGGAATCCGGAAATATGGTTGCCCGAAGCCCCGGGCAAGTGGATTTTGGGTGAGGAAAATTTGCCTATAATTGCATAGGAATTAACCACCCGTCGCTTTCGCCGCAAGCAATTACTGATAAGTGTCATTAAGTTGACTTGTGTTCTTCGTGATTGTTTAATCCCTCCCACTTGACAGTTTATCAGAATTTGATTGGCCGAAGAAGGTTTGAGGTGCCAATCTTCCATTGAAGATGCACAATGTTTAGAATTTGTATACCGTGTGAAATATACCCCGGTAACGAGCCCCTCTATGCAGGAAGTAAGTCATGCGCCAGATTAGTGTGAAATACACATTAATGTGTAAATCAGTTATTGAGATGGTGTTGTCACTTTGTATATTGGTCGGTGTGTCATAGTCAACCAAGGTCTTCTGTTTAATAATTAACAAGAGGTCAATGACCTTGAAGCTCTACTGATTGATTTTGATTTCAGGAAGTAGTCGCTACAAACTGGTTTTTTGAAAATCTATTTTTAGCCGTGGTGGCCATCTTGAATTTCCGGCCGACCTGAAATTTTGCTAGGATCAATAAGACATCAAGAGCAACATTCCTGTGAAGTTTCATGAAAATCCGTCAAGTAGTTTCAGAGGAGTAGTCGCTACAAGTTTTCATTATATAACTCTATGTAAACAAAGATGGCCACTGACAGCCATGTTTAACATTGAATCAAAATAATGTTCGACTCGGATAACCATCATGTCATGCTGATCATTTTAGAAAAAGTCCCATATCAATATCTCTTATAGTTTTCAAGAAGTAGTCGCTACAAACTTATTTTTTGAAAATCTATTTTTAGCCATGGCGGCCATCTTGAATTTCCGGCTGACCTGAAATTTTGCAAGGATCAATTAGACATCAAGAGCACATTCGTGTGAAGTTTCATGAAAATCCGTCAAGTATTTTCAGAGGAGTAGTCGCTACAAGTTATCATTATATAACTCTATGTAAACAAAGATGGCCACTGGCAGCCATGTTTAACGTCGAATCAAAATAATGTTCGACAAGGATCAACATCATGTCATGCTGATAATTTTAGAAAAAGTCCCATATCAATATCTCTTATAGTTTTCAAGAAGTAGTCGCTACAAACTTGTATTTTGAAAATCTATTTTTAGCCATGGCGGCCATCTTGAATTTCCGGCCGACCTGAAATTTTGCTAGGATCAATTAGACATCAAGAGCAACATTTTTGTGAAGTTTCATGAAAATCCGTCAAGTAGTTTCAGAGGAGTAGCCGCTACAAGTTTTCATTATATAACTCTAAGTAAACAATGATGGCCACTGGCAGCCACGTTTAACGTCGAATCAAAACGATTTTTGATAAGGACCAACATCATGTCATGCTGATCATTTTAGAAAAAGTCCCATATCAATATCACTTATAGTTTTCAAGAAGTAGTCGCTACAAACTTGCAAGAAAATCTATTTTTAGCCATGGCGGCCATCTTGAATTTCCGGCCGACCTGAAATTTTGCTAGGATCAATTAGACATCAAGAGCAACATTTCTGTGAAGTTTCATGAAAATCCGTCAAGTAGTTTCAGAGGAGTAGTCGCTACAAGTTTTCATTATATAACTCTATGTAAACAAAGATGGCCACTGGCAGCCATGTTTAATGTCGAATCAAAATAATGTTCGACTCGGATAACCATCATGTCATGCGGATCATTTTAGAAAAAGTCCCATATCAATATCACTTATAGTTTTCAAGAAGTAGTCGCTACAAACTTGTATTTTGAAAATCTATTTTTAGCCATGGCGGCCATCTTGAATTTCCGGCCGACCTGAAATTTTGCTAGGATCAATTAGACATCAAGAGCAACATTTTTGTGAAGTTTCATGAAAATCCGTCAAGTAGTTTCAGAGGAGTAGTCGCTACAAGTTTTCATTATATAACTCTATGTAAACAAAGATGGCCACTGGCAGCCATGTTTAATGTCGAATCAAAATAATGTTCGACTCAGATAACCATCATGTCATGCTGATCATTTTAGAAAAAGCCCCATATCAATATCACTTATAGTTTTCAAGAAGTAGTCGCTACAAACTTATTTTTTGAAAATCTATTTTTAGCCATGGCGGCCATCTTGAATTTCCGGCCGACCTGAAATTTTGCTAGGATCAATTAGACATCAAGAGCAACATTTCTGTGAAGTTTCATGAAAATCCGTCAAGTAGTTTCAGAGGAGTAGTCGCTACAAGTTTTCATTATATAACTCTATGTAAACAAAGATGGCCACTGGCAGCCATGTTTAATGTCGAATCAAAATAATGTTTGACTCGGATAACCATCATGTCATGCTGATCATTTTAGAAAAAGTCCCATATCAATATCACTTATAGTTTTCAAGAAGTAGTCGCTACAAACTTGTATTTTGAAAATCTATTTTTAGCCATGGCGGCCATCTTGAATTTCCGGCCGACCTGAAATTTTGCTAGGATCAATTAGACATCAAGAGCAACATTTTTTTGAAGTTTTATGAAAATCCGTCAAGTAGTTTCAGAGGAATAGTCGCTACAAGTTTTCATTATATAACTCTATGTAAACAAAGATGGCCACTGGCAGCCATGTTTAATGTCGAATCAAAATAATGTTCGACTCGGATAACCATCATGTCATGCTGATCATTTTAGAAAAAGTCCCATATCAATATCACTTATAGTTTTCAAGAAGTAGTCGCTACAAACTTATTTTTTAAAAATCTATTTTTAACTGTGGCAGCCATCTTAAATTTCTGGCCGATCTGAAATTTTGCTAGGATCAATTAGACATTAAGAGCAACATTCCTGTAAAGTTTCATGAAAATCCGCCAAGTAGTTTTATAGGAGTAGTCGCCACAAGTTTTTACAATATGACTCTATGTAAACAAAGATGGCTGCTGGCAGCCACGTTTAACGTCGAATCAAAACAATTTTTGATAAGGACCAACATCATGTCATGCTGATCATTTTAGAAAAAGTCCCATATCAATATCACTTACAGTTTTCAAGAAGTAGTCGTTACAAAGTTGTATTTTGAACATTTATTTTTAGCCGTAGCGGCCATCTTGAATTTCCGGCCGACCTGAAATTTTGCTAGGATCAATTAGACATCAAGAGCAACATTCCTGTGAAGTTTCATGAAAATCCGTCAAGTAGTTTCAGAGGAGTAGTCGCTACAAGTTTTCATTATATAACTCTATGTAAACAAAGATGGCCGCTGGCAGCCATGTTTATCGTCAAATCAAAACGATTTTCAACAAGGACCAACATCATGTCATGCTGATCATTTTAGAAAAAGTCCCATATCAATATCACTTACAGTTTTCAAGAAGTAGTCGCTACAAACTTGTATTTAAAAAATCTATTTTTAGCTTTGGCGGCCATCTTGGATTTCACATCAACATGAATTTTTGCTAGGATCAACTAGACTTCATGGGCAACATTTTTGTAAAGTTTTATGAATATCCATCCAGTAGTTTCAGAGGAGTAGGCGCTACAAATAAAAGTTAACGGACAGACAGACAGACGGACGGACGGACGACGGACGCCGCACCACGGCATAAGCTCTGCTGATCTCTGATCAGTAGAGCTAAAAATCATGACGCAACACTTGACCTTGTACTGTATCCATATTATTCAATCAAATAACCGATGTATTTTTATCAGCCAATGAAACAACTCCCGTTCACTACCACGTGGTAAAGTGAAACAATAGCGATTCAATCAAACCAATTTATAAACAAGTAGGGCAATTAAACGATTATGGCAATTTGACGGCGTTGTTGGATGAGCAGACACTATCGACGCATGTCGTAATAAATATGTGTGCATCTGTTTTTATTTCAAAATGCCATTTTTGTTTTGAATGAATCCAAGATCAATGACATAATGGTGTGTTTTTGTTTTGAAGCATGTTTGCCATTGTATCCAAGATCTGCTTCGAAATTGGCTAATTTCAATAATTATTCGAAGAATTGGCATCTCAAAAAGATATAAACAGAAAAAAACACTACATGTACATCAGTCAGATTTAGGCATAAACCGTGCTAATAATTTCCAACACAGAAAAATGAGCTTGCTGATTTATCTATGTGAAGACTATAACGAAAGTAAAAGTAGGAAAACACTTCTGTTTGACCTAATGCACGTTTCTTTCTTTTATCTGGTGTAGTCTATAACAAAAGTAAAAGTAGAAAAGTTTTGTTCGACCTAATGCATTTTTTTTATCTATCTGCCTGCCCTTTTGTAATTACTGCATTAGGAGCATCATGTACCTCTCAATTCCATAGGGACTACCAATATCTAATATTACCGTGTTAGCACCCGGTTCATCTAATTCCCTACCCCATGTTCATCAGTGGTCTTATCCTCGGGGTATCTCCGACATCCCACTCCCCCACCGGTGGCCTCAAAAAAAAAAAGCATGCCGACATAGCTTAATTTTGGGGCAAGTGACATTTTGGGCAGGGCAAGTGGATTTTGAAAATATTTCCAGACCCCTGAACAGGTTAGAATATTCCCGTACACCCTGCTGGAAATCTGTGTAACTAATAATACATACCTGGCATAATCACAGCGGTATAAGGTGTATAATACATACCTGGCATAATCACAGCGGTATAAGGTGTATAATACATACCTGGCATAATCACAGCGGTATAAGGTGTATAATACATACCTGGCATAACCACAGCGGTATAAGGTGTATAATACATACCTGGCATAACCACAGCGGTATAAGGTGCATAATACATACCTGGCATAACCACAGCGATATAAGGTGTATAATACATACCTGGCATAATCTCAGCGGTATAAGGTGCATAATACATACCTGGCATAACCACAGCCGTATAAGGTGTATAATACATACCTGGCATAATCTCAGCGGTATAAGGTGTATAATACATACCTGGCATAATCACAGTTGTATAAGGTGTATAATAAATACCTGGCATAATCACAGCCGTATTAGGTGTATAATACATACCTGGCATAATCACAGCGGTATAAGGTGTATAATACATACCTGGCATAATCACAGCGGTATAAGGTGTATAAAACATACCTGGCATAACCACAGCGGTATAGGGTGTATAATACATACCTGGCATAATCACAGCGGTATAAGGTGTATAATACATACCTGGCATAACCACAGCCGTATAAGGTGTATAATACATACCTGGCATAATCTCAGCGGTATAAGGTGTATAATACATACCTGGCATAATCACAGCGGTATAAGGTGCATAATACATACCCCGCATAATCACAGCGGTATAAGGTGCATAATACATACCTGGCATAATCACAGCGGTATAAGGTGCATAATACATACCTGGCATAATCACAGCCGTATAAGGTGTATAATACATACCTGGCATAATCACAGCCGTATAAGGTGTATAATACATACCTGGCATAATAACAGCCGTATAAGGTGTATAATACATACCTGGCATAATCACAGCGGTATAAGGTGTGTAATACATACCTGGCATAATCACAGCGGTATAAGGTGTATAATAAATACCTGACATAATCACAGCGGTATAAGGTGTATAATACATACCTGGCATAATCACAGAGGTATAAGGTGTATAATACATACCTGGCATAATCACAGCGGTATAAGGTGTATAATACATACCTGGCATAATCACAGAGGTATAAGGTGTATAATACATACCTGGCATAATCACAGCGGTATAAGGTGTATAATACATACCAGGCATAATCACAGCGGTATAAGGTGTATAATACATACCAGGCATAATCACAGCGGTATAAGGTGTATAATACATACCTGGCATAATCACAGCCGTATAAGGTGTATAATACATACCTGGCATAATCACAGCCGTATAAGGTGTATAATACATACCTGGCATAATCACAGCCGTATAAGGTGTATAATACATACCTGGCATAATCACAGCCGTATAAGGTGTAACTTTTAACCAAGGTTTACAGTAGGAGTCCTCATCTAATTTGTTTATAAACTCATATGTCACCGGTACCTGCAAACAAATGTTGCATAAGTGTAAAGATCAGCAATACATAAGTGTGGGTATGAATGTTCCATTTGAAAAACGTTACGGATGTACAGTTCTCTTTGCTTGATAGATTACAGAGACACAGAAACACAAAGTAAATATTATAAATGTTTTGT
Organism: Cyrtodaria siliqua; assembly: GCA_037043455.1. Classification (NCBI taxonomy): domain Eukaryota; kingdom Metazoa; phylum Mollusca; class Bivalvia; order Adapedonta; family Hiatellidae; genus Cyrtodaria; species Cyrtodaria siliqua. The sequence goes on along the minus strand of JAWPHD010005433.1, from coordinate 110,131 downwards.
TTTTTTAATGAAAATTAAATAATGAATTTAACATTTTCAAAATATCATTCCAAGAAAAATCTTAGTACCCATCTCAATTCTTAATTCCATTAAGCAATGGGAAAGCTTACAATAGCAGGATTTTATAACGGATATTTCGACAATAAAATATGTTGAAAAACATTTTTACTGAAAAACTGCAATAACCTGTTTAACATTACCTATGAAATGTTTTAATTTTACAATATGCAAACTTTTAAGCCGAAATTAAGGTTTTATTTCATGTCCCAGCCAACCCCGTTTTCGCTTCTTGGAGAAGGGGTTGGATGGGGTATGAAAGTTAATACTCGGACCACGTAACGAATAACCAAAGTTAATTAGAAACCCTTCTAGTTTCACTAATACTTCTGCAGGTTGTGTGATTTTACTCAGATTTCTTAAAATGTGAATCGCATTCCTAAAGCGACAAACATCATGAAATGTTGATCAAGCATTGAAATGAACTTCTCGAATCATTTATTCAATATCATGACTTTAAATACAATTTGCATATAATTAAATAATTTTTTGAGTTTTCATTGTTTCGTCTTATTGTGCCATAAGCTTAAATATTTTATTGGTGCAATATTATCAATAGTTAGTATAATGCAAAAATAATTCGCTTTATTACATAACATGGGGTGTGGGAGTGTAATAACACCATTCAATATTTTCGATATTCCACTAGTTGTATAACATAACTGTCACAGTTTATGGATATCTAACAGGTAGATTGATCTTGCATTGTCCAGCCTTTTAGCTCGGTCGGTAGAGCATCAGAACGGTAGTCCGAAGGTCCCGGGCTCGAGCCCGGTCTGGCTGCACATTTTTCTAGCCCTGTGACATTTGGCGCCCAACGTGGGGCCGTTACTGAGTAAACTCTCAGAAACATTCGAAATGATTCTCTGAACCCATGTAAATTCGAGGAAGAATTTCAGTCTGTAGGGGGAGTGTTTTCTCACGTAATGTGACGTTATAAGTTATGTGATAAATAGAATCTAACATTCGTTCTCATTCATTATTGAAATTATTAAACTCATTAGCAAAAATGATATAATGCTCGGCAAGAGCCTCACATTATATCATTTTGCCAACTCGTTTAATAAATTCAATAATGAATGAGCACTCATGTAAGATCCCCTATTTATGATATTCTTATCATAAATTAGGGGGAAGCCTGAGAGTTTTTAGAAAATCAAGATTTTGCGTGTTTCCTTTAAATCAATACTACTCACCTGCCCGATATTGGCTATAGCTAACACTTGCTCCTGGGCTTCAACAAATTTAACATCTATAAATACAAACTGAAAAGAGAAAATGTATCACCAGATATAACAATGTAGTCTGCAATACTATTTGTAACGGCCAGTTATTTAAATACAGAATACTATGTCATTAATGGCATTTACTAACAAGTTAGGCGAGGCTTAGAAAACAAAGAATGGGGAAATTCTACCGAGCTTTTCTACATTTTCGAGCCCAATAAACTTGATGTAACTGATCAAATATTCTTTTAATCATATCTATTATCCATATTTTCTGAATGGTATATTAGTTTTATCTATGAAACATAATGTTAGGCTTGACATGGCCGCCGTCACATGTATTTTTTGTCAGTATGAGAAACCAGGCACAGCTGTTTTAGCTACTCAGGAAGGAGTATGACAGTTGTACGAGAAACCAGGCACAGCTGGTACTCTGGAAGGAGTATGACAGTTGTACGAGAAACCAGGCACAGCAGGTACTCAGGAAGGAGTATGACAGTATGAGAAACCACGCACAGCTGGTACTCAGGAAGGAGTATGACAGCTGTACGAGAACCAGGCACAGCTGGTTCTCAGAAAGGAGTATGACAGTTGTACGAGAAACCAGGCACAGCTGGTACTCAGGAAGGAGTATGACAGATGTACGAGAAACCAGGCACAGCAGGTACTCAGGAAGGAGTATGACAGTTGTACGAGAAACCAGGCACAGCTGGTACTCAGGAAGGAGTATGACAGTTGTACGAGAAACCAGGCACAGCAGGTACTCAGGAAGGAGTATGACAGTTGTACGAGAAACCAGGCATAGCTGGTACTCAGGAAGGAGTATGACAGTTGTACGAGAAACCAGGCACAGCTGGTACTCAGGAAGGAGTATGACAGTTGTACGAGAACCAAGCACAGCTGGTACTCAGGAAGGAGTATGAGAGTTGTACGAGAAACCAGGCACAGCTGGTACTCAGAAAGAAGTTTGACAGTTGCATCTGATTTAAATATAGATCTAACACGATTTATTAAAACACTCAATGCTGATTGGTCATTGGTGAAGTTTATTTTGTGGTGGAGGCAGACCACCCATGTTTTTCTCGGTAAACCAATTACTGTATACCTCCCACCATCAGTAAGAATTCCCACACAAGGGTGTATGTCTGACAGTTTCCAGAGAGATATCAATGCAAGGGAAACAACTCTGTTTTTATCTCTTATAAAGATAAAATATTCAGTTAATTCCCCTTTACTCATCTATGGACAGAATCGTATATTAACATTAGAGTATACGCCCGACAAGTACAGTTTTAAGACTTACTTCTTTGTGGGCAAGGGACACCTGAGGTAAATAGTCATTCTCTATTCTGTCTAATTTCTTCATAATATCTTCATAGACCTTCTTGTATCTCTCAACCTCTATCACCTTTACCTGTAACAGACAACATACATGTATATATACTGAAAAGAAAAAGAAACGCGACACAGGAATTTCCGCCATATATTGTATAAACTGCACACCTAATTCCATATATATTCCGAGATGTTTTGTAAAAATAAAATTGCAGTTCGTTAGAGAAAGGACACAACTTTGATAATGTAGACGTTTTAATCACAGTACACGTTGTAACAAGAAATTCATAAATGTTGAAGTTCCTCTTGAAAAATTGAGCCAGTCCAGTACTGTATTTAACGTAAAGAGTTTGCAAAATTTTGCATCCTATGTTTGCGCCAAACGCGTACTCTGTCAATAATGAAACTTTGCAGGAATACTATTTGCTGTGTTAATACGTGTTGTTTTAGTCTTTTTTCCGAAAGGAAAGATCCTATGTAGCCATGTACCATTCAATTAACAGCAGCATATTGTACATACAATATATAGCGGAAATTCCCGTTTCGCATTTCTTTTTCCTTTCAGTATATATCGTCAGTTTATCAGAAAAATGGAAATAGGAAATACTGGGAATAGAAAAGCTATATCTACTCGTTTGCTCTACTGCCAAGTAGCTCGCAGTACGGAACATTGCTCGGCCTTTTCCGTCAGTGGCGGGAATGCCAAATGACGTTCCGATTGTTTTACGGACGTCGTCGTCAAATTCCGCCACTACGAATTACCGATTACGGAAATTAACGAAGAGTTTCGGTTCCACTAGTTTTGTCTGTATGACGTAGCGTCATCTTGGCGTTCTCATGCAAACTGGTCTAAAAAGGCGTATGTATCACTGTGCACTAAGAATGAATGAAAGAAAAATAACAAAATAGAGTGTTTTTTTCGTTTAAATCATCACAAAATATGTAATATATAGTTTAATAACCAGTGTTTTTGAGATACCAGAAATATTTCCCTCGGGAGAGAAATTGCACCGATATAAAGCACTCATTTTTATATCAGAGCAATTTCTCTCCCTCAAGAAATATTTCCGGTATCTCAAAAACACTGGTAATTAAATATCAATCAAATATGGTTTTAGTTATTTGTTGTTCAGGTGTAACATTTGAATTCACAGATAGTTTGAATAGAACAGAGGGTAAAATGCCTCAATTTACGCCAGTGTGTAAACTAGGATAGTACATATCACTGAGCAAAATTAGTTGTCTTGTAAATAAAAGGTAGTTTTTAGTCTCATTCATTACATTTCGAATAGAAAATATCATTATTTATTATATACTTTCTAGTGTAATACTTGATTTTATGATTAAAATAAAACCTTAGTATTTTCATTGTTTATATTTCTTATTTTCACTGAAAATGACGTCTTGCAACTGTTGACATTGTTTACGTTGTTGACGTTATTGAAGTCACTGTTTTGGCGCATTATATTTTTTCTGCATAAATTTCCAGGTTGTGGGTATATAATAAATAGAATATTTGTTGGTTTGTCGTGAATATAGGATTTATATTCATCTCGAAGTGAGAAAACTCAAAAAATTTCAAAAATATGTGTTTTCACTTCTCAATGAAAATAAATCCTATATTCACTCAAAACAAACAAATATCCTCTTATTTATCCATTTTAAGTAGGACCCCTACAACCCCACAAAAGTATGATGAATCCCCTTTCAGAGATCTGAACTATACTCACTCCAACATCAAACACCCCACTGACAGGTTTGTGATCACTAATTCTAAGACTAGGATGAGATCTATATACAATCTGTCTGACACCGGTTCCCTTCCACAACACACGATCACACCAGGCTGGTATCCTGCTCTTTTCACTGAAATTACACGGATGGATGCGAGTCAGACATGGCTGGTTTTTAAACTCTTCTTGAGATTTTATTGATATTAACATTCTAAACAAGTTTAGTAAAGATCAGATGTCAAATGAAGTAGCTACAGATTTAACAAAGAAAAATATAGTATCTTTCATGTTTCTAGTCTGACACGAGTAGTTTTTAATTTGTCCAACTTTCATTGGATGGATGCAAGTCAAGTATGGCTGGTATTCTATGGCTGCGATTTTTAATGTAAAATATTAAATACTCAATATTACTGCATTTATATGTATACAAAGCTGTTTTATGAGTATTCAAAGAAGAAACATGGTTCGTATTCCAGTTCTGTAAATTATTAATTATGATCAAAACAATATCTTGAATAAAATGCTGCCCTGCCGTTTATTCCTGCCAGAGAATTACGAGTTTTTACGATTTTCTCGGACATGCGCAATGCGATAACAAACTATTCGGACATGTTCCGATAATAAACGAATTGATCGGAACTCTTCGCCAATCCGACGAGGCAGTTCCGATTGTAAGCAAATAAGATCGGAAAATCTCCGCAATCGGCTTGTCTAAAACAATTACGAATACAATTTCAAAAAATCCGATCTTTTCAATCCTGTTTTTCCCCAGCAAAACGCATATTACATGGGGTGAAATTATTGCCATTTACCTTTTCCATAGTCCTCTTTATAATTAAGTAAAGTTTATATTAATTGGTGGACAAAAATATATAGGTAGAGCCTCTTTAACAAGGCAAATTATAGAATATTTAACTAAAACAAGGGCCATAACTCTGGTGTTAATAATCGGATCTAGCTGTTTTTCAAATTTGTTCAAGCTTTCCAGGGATCAAAATGGGATGCGAGGTAGTACTGGTTTTTATGGACCAGTGGACCTTAAGGGGTACTGGTCCGTGTCAATCAGTACTGGTCCGTATAATAGATATCCATAAAATCAGAACAAAAATCATTCTAACATATATAAAGCCATTTTATTATACAATTCACCATTCGTGTATATTATCATTTAAATCATTCATACACCGGTCAACTCTTTTATTTCTGTGTTGTTTTGGTCAATTCTTACATAGCAATTGGGAAGAGGCTGAATTTCGGCCCCACTTAAATAGGTTAAAAAAAACTGATACGGTTCTATGTACCTTTATTTTCCTTTTATTTATCCATTGCATCATATAACAAAAACAATATTATTTTCTTTTACAGTTTTACGATCGCGCCACGAATCACATCAAAAACAGTACCGGGTCCCGCAAATTAAACCATCCAAGACAGGTGGACGTTCCCGGTGTTATTTAGCAGCTTGCATTTGTGAATGCGTTCATCGTTAAGCGTTTTGTATGATACAGACTTGCTAAAACAGAAAAAGATTATACAACAATTCATCGAAAAATAAGAATATGAAAAGGAAATCACCGTTGAAACTATTAATATTCGAGTGATCTTTCTTCCTCTGTCCAATGTGGATTTTCAGACGCTTTTGTTGTATGTATGCAAGGTGTGTATTTGACTATGTTGGGTAGACTACAGCAGATTACAGCACTCGCAAATACGGACTAGTGCACCTGTTTGTGTACTCGCCCGTACCTCGTCCAGCTCGCATTTGCGAGCGGGCGAGCGCCCATTTCGTTCCCTGGCTTTCAATGACACCAATAATGTGGCAAAGTTTGGTAAAGATCAGATAAAAAATGAAGGCCCTATCATCCTAACGAGGCAAAATATAGCATATTTAAGTAAATTTAAGATTGGATAAAAACAAATGGAGGGGCTGGAGTGCCCACAAGGCAAAATTATACATTTTTACTATTTAAGGGCAGATAACTCAGCTATTAGCAATCAAATCTAGCTGGTTCAAGAATAAGTCCGAGATCTTATGGATATATAACTACTGTGTAAGTTTGGTTAAGATCGGATGAAAAATGGAGGCACTGGAGCTCCCACAAGAACAAGTTAACAGATGACGGACAATGGACAACATATCATCCCGTAAGCTTGAACTTAAAACTTAAACATACATTTTGGACAGACTGACGAATGCTAACGGACGCATACGGACGTCCAGACAGACGGACAAGAATAACACAGTATGTTCGCTCCACATTCGAGGCAGGGCATTAAAATAACCCGATGTACATACCTAGTATCGAAGTCATTTGTTCCTGGATCATATTTATAGGTGGGTGCAAAGTTAATTTCCCCTTCTTTATATGTCCTGTATACAACATTTGTAGTTAGTTGCCTGCACAGCTGAAATATATTCACAGAACTAGGTAATGACAACGTTAAGGCATCTTCACAATTCTGATGTGGCTCTTACCATCCCTGGAATGCTAATACCACAGAGGGTCTCATAAATAATCAAACACAACCATAATAATGAAGACGCTAGACATAAAACAAATTATATTTACAGGAACTTTGTCATGAGACATTTTTTTGTTGCTTGGATCGATACTACTGTAAAATTCACTTATAGCAAACTTGGTTATAGCAAATACTCGGTTAGAGTGAAGCAATTTTGCATTGCCCATTCACAGAAACCCGCGTAAAATACCTTTTTTATAGCGAATCAACCATCCTGTATGGTACAGCTCAAATCAGAACACTTCCTGTTTTGCTATGGACTCGTCAAATGTTTATAGCAAACAGTAGTGCTAAGGATAAGTAGTGCTACAGATGATCAGTAGTGCTACAGGTCAGTAGAGCTAAAGGTAAGTAGTGCTAAAGGTAAGTAGTGCTAAAGGTAAGTACTGCTACAGAAAGGTAGTGATATAGATCAGTAGTTCTACAGGTAAGTAGAGCTACATACCAGTAGTGCTACAGAAAAGTAGTGCTACATATAAGTAGTGATACAGATCAGTAGTGCTACAGAAAAATAGTGCTACAGATCAGTAGTGCTACAGGTAAGTAGAACTAAAGGTAAGTAGTGCTACAGAAAAGTAGTGATACAGATCAGTAGTGCTACAGGTAAGTAGAGCTACAGGTAAGTAGAGATAAAGGTAAGTAGAGCTAAAGGTAAGTAGTGCTATAGAAAAGTAGTGATACAGATCATTAGTGCGATAGAAAAGTAGTGATACAGATCAGTAGTGAAACAGGTAAGTAGAGCTACAGGTAAGTAGAGCTAAAGGTAAGTAGTGCTATAGAAAAGTAATGATACAGATCATTACTGCTATAGAAAAGTAGTGACACAGATCATAAGTGCTACAGGTAAGTAGAGCTGAAGGTAAGCAGTGCTCGTAAAGTAGTGCTACAGAAAAGTAGTGATACAGATCATTAGTGCTACAGGTAAGTAGAGCTGAAGGTAAGCAGTGCTCGTAAAGTAGTGCTACAGAAAAGTAGTGCTACAGGTAAGTACTACATATAATTAGTGGTAAAGGTAAGCAGTGCTAAAGAAAAGTAGTGTGATGGATAAGCAATTCTATATATAAAATAGTGCTACAGAGAAGTAGTGCTAAACACATGAGCTAACCTGATCATTAGGGAGAAGTTTGTGAAGCATTCCCTGAAGTGCATACTCCTTCACTTCATTGATTTCCATGTCAATCCTGTAGTTGAGGTCTCCCATCCAGAACACAACACTGTAATAGACAAAGTGTATCTAATTGACAACTGTTATTTATTACTGGCATTTGCCCCTACATACATTTACTTCAGGAACCTATACTTTCTTATGTGCTTGAATGGTTAATGGCAGCAGGACACAGGACATGTACTTGCTTGTGATCAATGGTTAATGTTTGCAGGACCTTTACTTACTCATTATCTTGAATGTTTAATGTTGGCAGGACATGTACTTACTCGTGATATTGAATGGTTAATGGTGGCACAATCTGTACCTACTCATGATCTTGCATAGTTAATGGTGGCAGAAATTGTACATTCTCATGATATTGAATGGTTAATCGTGGCACAACCTGTACTTACTGATGACTTTTAATGGTTAATGGTGGCAGGACCTGTACTTACTCGTGATCTTGAATGGTTAATGGTGGCAGGAATTGTACATACTCTTGATATTGAATGGTTAAATGGTGGTACAACCTGTACTTACTGGTGACTTTGAATGGTAAATGATGGCCGGACATCTACATACTCATGATCTTGAATAGTCAATGGTGGCAGGACCTGTACTTACTCGTGATTTTGAATGGTTAAGGGTGGCAGGACCTGGACATACTCGTGACCTTGAATGGGTAATGGTGGCAGGACCTGTACTTACTCGTGATCTTGAATGGTTAATAGTGGCAGGACCTGTACTTACTCGTGAGTTTGAATGGTTAATGGTGGCAGGACCTGTACTTACTCGTGATCTTGAATGGTTAATAGTGGCAGGACCTGTACTTACTCATGATTTTGAATGGTTAATGGTGGCAGGACCTGTACTTACTCATGATTTTGAATGGTCAATGGTGGCAGGACCTGTACTTACTCATGATTTTGAATGGTTAATGGTGGCAGGACCTGTACTTACTCGTGATTTTGAATGGTTAATGGTGGCAGGACCTGTACATACTCGTGATCTTGAATGGTTAATGGTGGCAGGACCTGTACTTACTCGTGATCTTGAATGGTTAATGGTGGCAGGACCTGTACTTACTCGTGATTTTGAATGGTTAATGGTGGCAGGACCTGTACTTACTCGTGATATTCAATGGTTAATAGTGGCAGGACCTGTACTTACTCATGATTTTTAATGGTCAATGGTGGCAGGACCTGTACTTACTCATGGTTTTGAATGGTCAATGGTGGCAGAACCTGTACTTGCTCCTGATTTTGAATGGTTAATGGTGGCAGGACCTGTACTTACTCGTGATTTTGAATAATTAATGGTGGCAGGACCTGTACTTACTCATGATTTTGAATAGTCAATGGTGGCAGGACCTGTACTTACTCATGATTTTGAATAGTTAATGGTGGCAGGACCTGTACTTACTCGTGATCTTGAATAGTCAATGGTGGCAGGACCTGTACATACTCGTGATCTTGAATGGTTAATGGTGGCCGGATCTGTACTTACTCATGATCTTGAATGGTTAATGGTGGCAGGACCTGTACTTACTCGTGATCTTGAATAGTCAATGGTGGCAGGACCTGTACTTACTCGTGATTTTGAATGGTTAATGGTGGCAGGATCTGTACTTACTCATGATCTTGAATAGTCAATGGTGGCAGGACCTGTACTTACTCGTGATTTTGAATGGTTAATGGTGGCAGGATCTGTACTTACTCGTGATCGTGAATGGTTAATGGTGGCAGGAACTGTTTAAACATCATCTTGGTCTCAATGTTTTGCGAATCCTACAAAAAAAACAATTCAAAGATTGATTTCAAAGGGCAGTAGCCTTATTGCGCATTGCGGTTTTACATTAATATTTAGGTCTGTCTTTTTATATATCAACAGTTATCAAATTTTAAAGGGCGGTAATCTTGCGGATTATGGAAACTTCTATTTATTGAAGAGTAAAATTCCCAAAAGTATTTCTTTGTATATGCTATTTAAGAATGAACATAGCTTAATTGATCATGTGTTTGGCCCTTGACCAATCAAATTGTTTGTTTGACTGCAATTATTATAGGGTATACCTGATTCCTTCTGTCATATTCTTCTTGGTGAGCTGCCAGATGCGAGTTGATGAAGCACAACGTCGTACTGTGTATGGACATTCTGATGGCTACACCTCCCTTGTTACCCTAGGTTAGAAACAGAAAGGTACAGAAAATCACCAATAACAAAAGTGCTGCCTAACAAGACATTATACATCCGCTAACGATTTTATGTGAAAAGCATTTCCTAGGTGTCAGGTCAATATCAAACAACAGGGATCATCTTTGTCCCATGGGCAGTCTATGCACATTCCATGAACTTAGTATGAAAACCGTCTTTCTATGCCGAGTCACCGTAAACCTTGACCTTTGACCCTAATGACCTCAAAAACAATAGGGATCATCCTTGTCCAATGGGCTGTCTATCTGTGAATTTCCATGTTTCTAGTTTGAAAGGTACTCAAGTTATAGCACAGAAACCTGTTTTCTCTGTCGGGTTACCGCGACCTTGACCTTTGACCTAGTGACCTCAAAAACAATAGAAATCATCCTTGTCCCATGGGCAGTCTATTGATAAGGCTTCTTGATTTTAGGTCGAAAGGTACTCAAGTTATAGCACGGAAGCCATTTTAATGTCGGGTCACCGTGACCGTGAACTTTGATATAGTGACCTAAAAAACACTAGGGATCATCCTTTTTCCATGGGCAGTCTATGTATGAACTTCTATGATCCTGTGTGCTATACTTAATGAGTTATCATTACATGTGGAATTTAAACTTTTAACAGAAGGATGACTAACTTTGATCATAACTCTAGTTTAATAGGGTAAAAAATAGACTGTAAATTAAACATTGGAAACAGATAGAGGTAACGGTACCAAAGTGTTATTAATGACTTACCAGCATTCCCATAATGCCTGTAGGCACCGAGTCAGCATCAATGAGAGTCACGTGCTCCGCATGTTTGTCCTTCACATACACGAGCAACAACACGCCCACCAGTCGTATAGACTTTACCTACAAGTTATATACCTCAGTAATGCACAGGCTGCACAAGTATTGCATAATAAGGTATTATAATACTTATTTGGATTGGATCCGGAATTAATTTTCTTTATGATCATGACTTATATCAAAAGGCATGATAAAGAGAGACATACAGCTAAAAAGGCAACTACATAAGTATGACAAATTGTTTTACCAGTACTTCGCTGTACCATGTTAACCATTAATAGTTATCATTTTGCTTTAATAACCACTAGAAATCAAAAACTTGATTTTTTTAGATGAAATATTGTGTAAGACTGGATATGCAACTTGTAAAATAGTTTTGTAAAACTTGTAAAAAAGTGTTTTCATATGCTAATGTTATATAGAGAATATTATGACGAGGCTAAGAAAACAAAGAATGGGGGAGGCTCTGCCGAACCTCTACCGAGCCTTTCTGTGTTTTCATGCCAAGCCTAATAAATGTGGCCCTAAAAGGCACTGGCATAATGTTCTTTTTTATCATGTAGAGTATCCACATGTTCTGTATGTTTTACCAGTTTCAGAGCTACAGATAAGCTTTTTGATCAATTGGGTATTTATTTACCCATCAGTATTTATTTAATTGGGTATTTCATGATTTCAATTGGGTAATATAAAACAATAAAAGTTAGCGACATTGTTTTGGGGTGGCATTCCACTAATATTGTATACACAAAATCTAATAAAATCAACTTCTTTTACAATAGGCTTTATACAAGGTGACTGGGTGTCCCTTCAACAACCCATATATTGCTCAATTTGCATTGGATGCTTTATCATTTGACAACTTTGATTACTTTATTGGTACCCATGCTTTTTCTTTTAATTGGGTATTTTTGCATTTTTAATTGGGTATTCAAGCAAATACAGTGCTTATCTGTAGCTCTGTCAGTTTTATATTTTAAACAAAATGTAACACTTGTTGAGGATGCCTGAAAAAGCAAAAAGTATTAGGTCACCCCTTTATCAGGCAGAAGAGTACATATCTGCATGACACATTTACCTTCCTGTATTTTGCCTTGGGATGTAGATGTTTCCATACAGCGTTCTGCCACATGGTTTCCCGTGCAGAATCACTGAAAATGTAGGCCTGGTTACTCAGGTCTAGCTCCTGGAACCTGAAACAGCATGGCTTCAGCACTAATTACATGGCAACTTCAGCACTACATGCATGGCAATTTCAACAGTATAACATGGAACCATCATCATATCATGGCTACATTAGCACTTGTAACACATTAACATTTACAAAATGGAACTAACACCATGGCAACATCAGCATGTATTACACAGAACCAACAGCATTGCAACATCTCATAGCATTTACTTGGTTTCATTGTTTTACAACTGTGACACATAACTTTTCCACAAAAAACATGCAAAATTGACTACTTTACAGACTTCTATGATATATACCTGGTGGATCTTTGTCATATACTTACCCCAGGGCATATATATCTGGCAGATCTTTGTCATATACTTACCCCAGGGCATATAAATATATATATATGGCAGATCTTTGTCACATACTTACCCAGGGTATATATATCTGGTGGATCTTTGTCACATACTTACTCCAGGGTATATATATCTGGTGGATCTTTGTCACATACTTACCCCAGGGCATATACATCTGGTGGATCTTTGTCACATACTTACCCCAGGGCATATATATCTGGTGGATCTTTGTCACATACTTACTCCAGGGTATATATATCTGGCAGATCTTTGTCACATACTTACCCAGGGTATATATATCTGGTGGATCTTTGTCACATACTTACCCAGGGTATATATATCTGGTGGATCTTTGTCACATACTTACACCAGGGTATATATATCTGGTAGATCTTTGTCACATACTTACCCCAGGGCATATATATCTGGTGGATCTTTGTCATATACTTACCCCAGGGCATATATATCTGGTGGAGCTTTGTCACATACTTACCCCAGGGCATATATATCTGGTGGATCTTTGTCACATACTTACCCCAGTGCATATATATCTGGTGGATCTTTGTCACAAGCCAACCATTCTGAAAGATTTCCTGCATTCTGACCATTCACATTCCACGTCCCCGCAAATACCCTGTATGTAAGAAAATATTTCAATACAAAGAATGGAAGGCAAAACATTCCTAGTAAAAACGGTCGCAAAATCACATAACTTTTTGACATGGCTTTGCCTCGGTCGACACTATTCTCCTCATGTTTACAATATTCACTGTCACCCTTACTGGGATGCCATATTTATATCTGCTAAATGCAAATTATTAGACTTCTAGCTCTTTTAGTTTCAGAGAAGTACAGCTTTATCTATGTAAAACTTTTACCCCAAAGTAAAACTTGGTAGGGGACCAAAGCTTATTACAGCAACCAACAGCAACAACATCAACAACAACAAAAAACACTGTAAGTGATAAATGCCCCCGAAGTGTCCTTTGACCTCTAAGTATGACCTTGACCTTGGAGCCATGGACCTGGATTTTGTGCACGACAAGTCGTTTGGTTGTGGTGAGCACTTGTGCCAAGTTATTTGAAAATCCATGCAGGCATGCAAAAGTTATTGACCGAACACGATTTGACCTTTGACCTCTAAGTGTGACCTTGACCTTGAAGACCTGGGTTTTGCGACACATCGTCTGTTGGTGATCACTTGTGCCAAGTTATTTAAAAATCCCTGCAGGGGTTGTGACGTTACGGTCCGGACACGAAATTGCGTACCTGCTTTTGACCTACGAACTGCAAGTGTGACCTTGACCTTTGAGGTACGGACCTGGGTTTTGCGAGCGACACATCATCTTATTATGGTGATCACTTTTGCCAAGTATTTTAAAAATCCCTGTAGGGGTTTTGACGTTACGGTCCGGACACGAAAATGCGTACCTGTTTTTGACCTATGAACTGCAAGTGTGACCTTGACCTTTGAGGTACGGACCTGGGTTTTGCGCGCGACACATCGTCTTGTTATGTTGATCACTTGTGCCAAGTTATTTAAAAGTCCCTGCAGGGGTTGTGACGTTACGGTCCGGACACAAATTGCTTACCTGTTTTTGACCTATGAACTTCAAGTGTGACCTTGACCTTTGAGGTACAGACCTGGGTTGTGCGCGCGACACATCATCTTGTTATGGTGATCACTTGTGCCAAGTTAATCAAAAATCCATGCAGGGGTTTTGAAGGTACAGGCCGGACACGAACTGTGGAATGACGGAATCCGGACAGACAGACAGAATCCGGACAGACAGACAGATGGACGGTGCGATTACTATATGAAAAATTTTCGGGGGCATAAAAATCAGTCAAATGTGAAGGAGCTAGGATGTTAACAAAAAGTTTAACTAGAAGGATGTTCCACGGAACACTTGTATCGCCTGCCAAGTACTTATTTCAGCCACCGACACATTAATTAATTTGTTATTAGGATTGTGTTTCAGCAAGGACAATCTAACTATAAAGTTTAAAGACAGCACGTGGTTGCAATCCTTCATGAATTATGGAGCAATTTCATTTTTTTTAAACCGTAAAAGTTTTATAAAACAAGAGGGCCAAAATGGCCCTAAATCGACCATCTGAGGATATTTGCAATGATGAAAAAATTGTCCTCTCGCAAATGCTGATTGAAGATGTTTTTAAGTCTTTCCTTATGTAAGTCTATGTAAAAACATGCAAAATCTCTACATACAAACTTTGCACCCAGGGGTTGCAGCCATCTTTGACCCCAGGGACTTCAAATGAGCAAACTTGATAGAACAGGGGTTAGCGATCATTAATAATAATAAAGAACAAGAGGGCCTGTGGATGCTCTACAAGCTAAAATGGCTCTTATATCAAGGGGTTTCATCATTAAATTCCTTTCAATACCTTTTTACAGGTGCAAAACACAACAACACCCTCAACCGAAATTTAAACCCACAACTCCATGCTAACAATTTAAAAGAAGATTTTTTAAGCTTTCCCTACATAAGTCTATGTAAAACATCAAAATCTTTACATACAAACTTTAGAAAAATTAACAAAAGAAAAAAAAAAGAAAAAAAAGAAAAAAATACTTCCAGTGGGATTTGAACCCACGGTGTACAATAAGTAATTCAAAGATTTTTCTATGGTGGCCATCTTGGACGTCATTAACTTATTTTAACAAATTTGAAAAACATTCATCTAAGGATCATCCTTGTGAAGTTTGGTCAAAATTGTATTTCTGAAAAGATGATTTTTTGAAGATTATCCATATATAAGTCTATGTTAAACATATGACCCCTGGGGCGGGGCCAAATGTGACCCCAGCATCACCATTTGAACAAGCTTGGTAGAGGACCATAAGCTTATAGTAAATGCAAAATATTAAACCTCTGGTTCTTGTAGTTTTAGAAGAATATTTTTTAAGTATTTCCCTATACAAGTCTATATAAAACATTTGACCCCTGGGGCGGGGCCAAATGTGACCCATGGGTCACCATTTGAACAAACTTGGTAGAGGACCATGAGTCTATAGCAAACGCAAATCATTAAACCTCTGGCTTTTGTAATTTCAGAGAAGAAGATTTTTTAAGTTTTCCCTATATACATGCAAAATCTTTACATACAAACTTAAGAAAAATTAAACAAAAGAAAAAATGCATCCAAACAGGAAACGATAATAAAAATGAAGAATACAAAAACAACAAAAAACTCCAATGAGATTTGAACCAACGGCCTTAGCTTCCCAGTGTACAAGAAGCAATTTAAAGATGTTTCTATGGCGGCCATCTTGGATGTCGTGTTTACTTAATTTTAACAAATTTGAAAAACATTCACCTAAGGATCATCCATGTGAAGTTTGGTCAAATTTTTAAAAGAATTCCCTATGTAAGTCTTTGTAAAACATTTGACTCAGGTGATCTAAAAAGGGCATAACTCTGCATTGGATAAATGATAAGAAAGTACTGTACAGAGTTGCTTGACCATAAGTCAGTATTTTGCCAAGGTATGAGCTAGGTTAGGTTGCAGGTTAAAGTTTTATGAAAAGGGGAATAACTATGTTGAAATTAAAATAAGAGTTACTGGACATGTAAATAGCAATGAATAATAGTTAAGGAACAACTGTATAACGTTTCATGACCATCGGGCAATATTTTGCCAGGTTATGAGCTAGGTTAGGTTGCATATTAAAGTTCTATGAAAAGGGGCATAACTCTGCCCAAATGAAAGTCAAGAGTTATTGGACATGTGTAATGACATTTATTGAGGTAAGCGATGCTACTCAGGTGACACACAAAGTCAGGTGCACATCTTAACATGATATTATGTAACTGTATTACATCTAGAAATACTGTATGTACAATCGACAACCTTAAGATAAGGTTACCAGAAAAGTGCAAATGACATAGTAGGTCACACTGCAATTTGGCATTTTGTCTTATCATTAATATCCGTGTAATATTGTAAAGACAGTTTCTGCTGAAAGATCAACACTTTGAGTTTTGTAGATATAGAACTTAATATTGGGACAAAACACCGTGGAGACGATGCACATTTTGTGTTTGTTTGGAAATTGTTAAGTTCTTCTCCACATGACTTACGCACATGTGGACAAAGATAGCTTGACATTACAGCTTCTTTCAAGAGTGGAGGCACTGGAGAAACATGGTAACTTTATTTTGGCTTTCTAATTCAACACATGATTTATTTGCACACCCGGATGATCGATTATTGCACACCCTTTTTGCTCACACCATGAAACAAAAACACTAACATTTAGGAGCTCTTGAAGCTCCTACTAAAACACAATGACTAATTTGTATCATAACTATAATCTGTCTGGCAGCCATGATTGCTTTTCCTGACAAAACATAAAATTACTTTAGACTATTCAAAATAATTAAAGCATCCCACACAAAAGACTTTTTATACTCTACAGATGTGCAACTAAAAGACATCATAGGACAACAGCAAGAGCAACTGGATCAGCAAACTAGCAGACTTACAGAGCAGACAGGCACCATTCAGAAATACATAAAACAAGTCGATAAGCTAAATGTCAAGGTCACTGAGCTAACTGTAAAAGTTACTAACCAACAAACGCAAATTGCCCAACAAAACACCAGACTTCTGATTCAGGAGAAGTGGATAACCCAGCTAGAACTAGAACTAAAACAATACGAGAGAGTATTATCACCGCTGAAGGGGACAGTAAGCACAGACAAGGTCACCGAAGAACAGAACCATGAAAACAAAGGCAACATTTATGCCAACCATACCCATGAGCAAGAATCTAATATTCAGTTTGATTTAAAGAAAAGACAACCATAAGGTAAAAATCAGAATTACAGGGTTCAAATTTAACACTTACTTACTTGCTTAATACAAGTAAAATTTTGCAGATTGCAAGTAGAAAATATTAGCACTTGCTAAAATGTTGCAAGTAATAAAAGAGACCAACTCAAGTCTTAAGTCTACATTTATTCAGTGAAAATGTTCATCAAACTTGGTAAAATAGTTGCATAGTAAGTATAATCATTATGATACATTGTACCTTGTTGCATCTAACTGATTGTGAAAATGTAATTGTTTACATTAAATAAAATGTAAAGCAATCCTTCTAAAATTATCTGAGGTTCTCAATTATTAACTAATGCAAGTACCTTGATTAAAATAGAAAGTAGAAAATATTGGCACTTGCTTTTTTTAGCAAGTGACTGAAAATATTTAATTTGATCCCTGCATTATTCAGGCTAATAAATGAGATTTTTTTGATTACATTTAATAATAACTTTTTCGCAAAAACTAGTGTTTTTTTGTGTATTTTTCCGTAAATAGTAATTTGTAACAAGCAATTTTAACTTGCTTAAATCGTGGAAAACTGAATAAGAAAAAAATAGTTTATATAGAACGTGTAATTATTTGAGTTATTGTTCTTGTATTATTTTGTGATTATAATAAATGTACAATGTCATTTCTATTAATATATTTTAAATTCATGTTAATTCCAGAAAGTCCTAGACAAAGCAGATTTATCACACCTGCTGAAGGACCAGTAGCTTTCCATGCAGTAATTACAAAGGGTGAAATGGCACACATTGGACTAGGGCAAAACATCATATTTGATGTTATCGAAATAAACCTTGGCATGGGCTACCACAGCCAACACGGAATTTTCACAGCACCACAGGCCGGGCTGTACCTATTTTCCACATCCATTTTGAGCTACATTAATGCTCAATCTAGAGTGCAAGTTGACTTAAAGAAAAACGGGCATGTCTTGGGCAAGAGCATTTGCCCACGGGGATTCAGGACTCAATGACCAGGGATCAGTTACTGTGGTTTCTCAGCTCAAAATTGGAGATGAGGTCTGGGTCAGTTTGACTTGGCCTGCCAATACATCTCTCTATGGGGCCAGATATACCAGTTTCATGGGTTGTCTCATAATTCCAATGTAAAGGATGGTATTAAAAGAAATATTAAAAGATCGGACAGGGAAAGTAAAGTAGTATTGTCTTTAATATTTACTTATTATGTTGTTTTCCTTAAACTTAAAGATCTAATTTGGCTGTAGTGTAGTAGATCTATACTGAAAGGAAAAAGAAACGCGACACTGGAATTTCCATTATATATTGTATATACTGCACACTTAATTTCATATATATCTTCCAAGGAAATCCCAAGATGTTTTGTAAAAAAAAAAGTTGCAGTTAGTTAGAGAAAGGACACAACTGTGATGTTGTTTACGTTTTAATCATAGTACACATTGTAACAAGAAATTCATAAATGTTGAAGTTCCTCTTTGAAAAATAGAGCCAGTTCAGTACTGTATTTAACGTAAAGAATTTGCAAAATTTTGCATCCTAAGTTTGCGCCAAACGCGTACTGACTGTCAATAACGAAACTTTGCAGGAATACTATTTGCTGTGTTACGTGTTGTTTTAGTCTTTTTTCCGAAAGGAAAGATCTTACGTAGCCATGTACCATTCGATTAACAGCAGCATATTGTACATACAATATATAGCGGAAATTCCTAGGTCACGTTTCTTTTTCCTTTCAGTATACATGTAGGTATTTTATGGTTTTATTTATGATTATGTAGCTACCAATGACAATGTAACTAATTAACTATCTACACACTGAATACAATTTAAGAAACATAATTGAAATGAATGTTGTTTAATGGCTCATCAACACATTGTAAGTTATAGAGTGGATGTAAACAAAAAATAATTTTGTTAGATCAAAGGCCATGACTGTGGCAGTACTTATCTAACATAGCTGTTTTTCGAATGGATTCAAGCTTTCATTGATAGCAACAATCTGGTTATGGAAAAGATCAGATGCTAGAGTGAATAGCAAACAAGAGGCCCAAGAGGACCTGTATCGCTCTACTGGCTATATGGTGTCCATGGTGGGGTGGGGTGAGGTGGGGTTGGGTGGGGTGGGGGGAATAGAAGGATTTATGGCAGATATATGGCAGTATCAAATAAGTTTTTTATAAGTTTATTTTATACAAAATATTAAACCTCTGGCTCTTGTAGTTTCAGAGAAGAACATTTTCTTTAAGTTTTTCCATATGTTACTCTATGTAAAACATGTGACCTCTGGGACGGGTCAAATTTGACCCCAGGGTCACCATTCAAACAAACTCAGTAGAGTACCATAAGCTGAGTGTAAATACAAAATAAACCTTTTGATTCTTGTAGTTTAAGAGAAGAAGATTTTTAAAGTTTTTCCCTATATATAAGTCTATGTCAAACTGTGACCCCTGGGGCAGGGCCAAATTATACCCCAGAGTCACCATTTGAACAAGCTTTTAACAGGTACCTTAGCAGATAATAAATACAAAATATTAAACCTTTAGCTCTTGTAGTTTCAGAGAAGAAGAATTTTTAAGTTTTTCCCTGTATCAGTCTATGTAGAACTGTGACCACTAGACCAGGGCCTATTGTTACCCCATGGTCACCATTTGAACAAACTTGGTAGAAGACAATAACCTGATGGTAAATACGAAATATTAAACCTATGGCTCTTACAGTTTTAGAGAAGATGATTTTTGAAGTTTTTCCCTATATAAGTCGATGTGAAACTGTGACCACTGGGGCGGGGCTAAATTTGAGCCCAGGGTCACCATTTGAACAAACTTGGTAGAGGATCCATAAGTTTATCTCTTGCAGTTTCATAGAAGAAGATTTTTGAAGTTATAACACTATATAATTCTAACTCTATATAGTTATAACTATAACTCGATGTAAAACTGATCCAACAAGAGCCCCTAGGCTCCCAATTAAAGAAAAAAGAACCAAAGTTTCTTATGGAGAAAAAAAAATCATCCCGTAAGACAATTTTTTTTTTTTTAAAAAGTCATCCCATAAGCTCTGCTCACCTTCGGCCAGTAAAGCTAAAAAGCAGACAACATATCCTATGGGTGGTTAAACAATACCCAAAATATTAAACCTCTGGCTCTTGCAGTTTCAGAGAAGAAGATTTTTTTCAGTTTTTCCCTATACAAGCCTATGTAAAACTGTGACTCCCGGGGCGGGGCCAAATGTGACACCAGGGTCACCATTTGAAAAAAACTTAGTAAAGGACCATAATCTTATAGTAATTGCAAATCCTTAAACCTCTGGCTCTTGTAGTTTCAGAGAAGTAGATTTTTCTGATTTTTTTCCTATACAAGTCTATGTAAAACTGTGACCTGGTAGAGGATCATAAGCTTATAGCAAAAGCAAAATATTAAACATCTTGCAGTTTCAGAGAGGAAGATTTTTATTTTTTTTCCTATATAATTCTATGTAAAGCTGTGAACCCCGGAGTGGGGCCAAATTAGACCCCAAGGTCACCATTTGAATAAATTTAGTAGAGGACAATAAGCTGATGCTACATGTAATACATGAAAGTGGTTTCAGAGAAGAAGACTTTTTTTAAAAAAATCCTATATAAGTCTATGAAAAACATGCAAAATCTCAATATACAAACTTTGGATCCCCAGGGCACGGTCATTTTTGACCCCGGGGACTTCTTTTGAACAAACTTAATAGTTTAGGCGTTGGAAATCATTTTAAAAGAAAAATCTATCCAGCGGTTCTTGAGAAGAAGATTGTTTACGGTTTCGACCATATATGATAATGGTGGCTATCTTGGATGTCGCGCTGACCTAATTTTAACAAATCTAAAAAGTATTCATCTAAGGATCATACACATGAAGTTTGATCAAAATTGGTCAAGCCGTTTCTGAGGAGAAGTCGTTTGAAGTAAAAGTTAACGACGACGGACGGACGACGGACGAAGAGTGATCCCAATAGATCACCTTGAGCCTTTGGCTCAGGTGATCTAAAAACTTGAATGTAAAACTTCAGTGTAAATTAACAAAGTGCAAAAGGTAGGTCAAGGTAATTCATATTGACCCACTTTTTATTGGAACATATTGCTGTCATGTACTTATCAATATTTGTAACGTTTGAAAGCTCTAAGGCATCTGGTGTTGGAGAAATGGACTTAACAAAAAACTTTGATGTACAAAACTTGAATGAAAAACTTTCATGTAAATTACCAAAGTGTAAAAAGTAGGTCAAGGGCATTATATTGACCTGATTTGGGTAGGGACATATTGCTGTCATGCAGAGGTAAGTGTGTATGAAGTTTGAAAACTGTATGGCTTTTGGTATCTGAGAAGCTGAGTTAACAAGAAATGTCACAGTAAAGTGTCATTGTTCCAGAAATGTATGTTATGGTTATCAGTTGTGCCAAGTTATTTAAAAATCCCTGCATGGGTTGTGACGTTACGGTCCGGGCACGAAATTGCGTACCTGTTTTTGACCTATGAACTGCAAGTGTGACCTTGACCTTTGAGATACGGACCTGGGTTTTGCGCGTGACACATCATCTTGTTATGGTCATCACTTGTGCCAGGTTAATTAAAAATCCATGCAGGGGTTTTGAAGGTACAGTCCGGACACGAACTGCGGACTGACGGACGGATGGTGCGATTACTATATGCCCCCCAAACCCTTTCGGGGGCATAATAAAAAAACTTCAATGTAAAACTTCAATGTAAATTAACAAAATGTAAAAAGTAGGCCAAGATCTTTTATATTGACCCACTTTTCATTGCAACATATCTCTGTCATGTAGTTATCAGTATTTGTAAAGTTTGAAAGCTCTAAGGATCTGGTGTTGGAGAAATGGACTGAACAAAAAACATTGATGTAAAAAACTTGAATGAAAAACTTTGATGTAAATTAACAAGTGTAAAAAGTAGGACAAGATCATTTATATTGACCTGATTCGGGTAGGAACATATAGCTTCCATATAGATGTAAGTGTGTTTGAAATTTGAAAACTGTACAGCTTTTGATATCTGAGAAATTGACTTAATAAAAAACTTGAATGTAAAAATGGATACATGTACGGACGTACAGACATGACATACAGATGTGACGTACGTCCGAACGGACAAGGGTAACACTATAATATGCCCGCACCACTTTCGTGGCGGGGCATAAAAAATATATTTGGGTGGTGGTGATGATGGGATGGTTGTGGGGTGGGGTGCGAAACATATTGATAAACTGATAAATTGAATTGAATTGGATTTTATAGTCGCACCAACAGCTAAGGTCATATGGCGACTTTCCAGCTTCCACTGGTGGAGGAAGACCCCAGGTGCCCCTCCGGGCTATTTTCGTGCACGGGCGGGCACCTGGGTAGAACCACCGACGTTCCGTAAGCCAGCTGGATAGCTTCCTCACATAAAGATTCCTAGGCCCCTGAGGGATCGAACCTACAGCGGTGAGGGGCAAATGATTGCAAGTGAGAGACTCTAACCACTCGGCCACGGACGCCCCGATAAACTGATAAAACAAAACAACACAGATATATGCAAAAACAAACAAAAAAAAAAAAATATTCGGGTGGTGGTGATGATTGGGTGGTGGGATGGTTGGGGGTGAAAAGAAAAATAATAACAAAAGGCCCAAGAGGGCCTGTGGATGCTCTACTGGCTAAAACGGCTCTTATATCAAGTCAACATAAAATTCCCATCGGTACTTCTTTTAAAACATTGCAAAAACAACAGGGCCAGGATGACCTTAGATCGCTCACCTGGTAATCATGGGAAATAAGTCTGCTGTGTCTAGTCTGGCATGGGTATTTTTTAATTTGTCCCACTTTCTTCTATGAATGAGACGTCATAACTAAAAATCATAGCAATGCTTCTGCTAAGTTTCGTCTAATCCCCCATTTTTTCCCCCAAAAAACAATTAAAAAAGATAATAATTCAATAACAAAATTGAAGGAAAAAAAGGTTTAAAAAAAATATATTGAAAAAAAAAAATATTGAAGAAAAAAAAATTAAACAAAAAAAATATATATTAAAAAAAAAGTCAAAAAATCTGGTAAAGTTTGGTAAAGATCCGATGAAAAATGAAGGCCTTATCAAGGATCATAACTCCGCTGTTACTGGTCCAATCTGGCTGGTTTTCGAACTAGTTCGAGCTTTCATTGATATTAACAATCTGATAAAGTTTGGTAAAGATCGGATGAAAAAATGAAGGCCCTATCGTAACATGGAAAAATATAGCATTTTTAACTAAATCAAGGGCCGCAACTCTGCTGTTTCTGGTCCAATCTGGCTGGTTTACGAACTTGTCCGAGCTTTCATTGATATTAACAATCCGGTAAAGTTTGGTAAATGGATGGAAAATGAAGTCCCTATTGTCTTAACGAGACAAAAGTTAACGATGGACAGACGACGGACAACTCGGCATCCCATAAAAAAAAAAAAAGACAATTACCATCACAAAAATTGCCATCACACTATCAAATAAATGCTGTAAAAGAGGCAATCCTCTCTCGAATTCCTATCACTCACCCAGCCCCCACCCCCCCCCACCCCCCCACCCCCCACCCCCCCCACCCCCCACCCCTCCTTCTCAAAAACCTAGTAGTTCTATGTAATTCTGCTCTGTATGCACGAATGGATTGACAAACCTGAATGTTTCAAGGTTGACAAACTCTTTCTGTCTTTCCTTGATGAAATGTTCAGCCAGTTTTTCCCTTGCAGACAGGGGCTTCAGTCCATCAGCTAAACTGTCACCAGGCTTGAGGCCCAGCTCCCGTTCTGCTAAGTCATCTAGAGATTCTGTAAAATCTTTAACATTCCCACCATTGTACCTACAAGGTATAATAATAATAATAATAATAACTAGATTTTCATCAGAACCTGATCAAACACGGGCTTTCCAAATTGGATGACGTCATGACATACATTTGTCAGCAATGTCTAAGATGAGGACACCGACTTGTTTTTCAATAAAATAATTTGGAACATGCAATCAGTAATAAAAAAAGGAATTTCTTAATATTGTGACATCACTGACCCCATGTCATCATGATGTCGGGATACCATATGACATTTGTGCACATGAACTCTTACAATCTGTGAAAGTCTTGTTCAAATCCGATCATAAATATAGAAGATAATTTTATAGCCATAACAACATTTCCATTATGACGTCACTAGCGGCAATCTTTGATGATGACATGACAAACCTGCAGAACTAGACTATGATCTCTACAACCTGCGAAAGTTGTATCAAAACCCGATCATAAATGAAGGAGATATAGCGATTTCTTTAATGACAGTACTGGTGACCATTTTGGATGATGTCATGTTAAAGCTGTCAGCAATGACTGAGTGAACAAAAAATATTAATAAACATAATGACGTCATGGACATGATGATGACATGACGTGGAGACACTAGCATTCTTGCACAGCTAGAACATAACTCTACAATCTGTGAAAGTTTTATTCAAATCCGATAATAGATGGATGAGATAGAGTGAAAACAAGATTTTCCCATTGGCACCACTGGCAGCTATCTTGGATGACGTCACAGGGCTTTTTTGAGAACATTGGGAAAAGGCTTAGGCCTGATGATTTTGGGAAAAAGAAGCACAAGATTGTCAAAATTGGGAGAAAAAGAGTGTGATTTTTGCTATTTATGGGAATGTTTTTCAAGAGTAAAACTTTCATTAAAAAAAGTATGTTTTAGGTATGATATCTATCAGATATTGAATTTAGCAATGATTTTAACATACAAGGGAACATCTATGACTTTCAAAACAAAAAACAAAATTTTAGAATGTGAATTTTTTTCCCCTGATCAACCATGGGCTTTCCAAATTGGATGACGTCATGATGAGGCATGGCTCTCAGTTTTGAATACATGTCCAATTGGAATAGCTTTTGCACTGAACATTGAAAAGATAAACACCTTGACAGGCTACTCAAATGATTTAGATTACGATGAATGCAATTCAGTTGATCTGATACGGAGTCAAAGTAAAACTATGGACAAGGTCAAATATCTCTATTGTTTCGGGGCTTCAGATTGGCTGAAAAAGTATATGGTCTATTAGGGTATATATTTTTCGAAAGAGTTATATTTTGATGGGGTGGAATTGCCTAAGGCATAAGCGATGCCCATAACATGTCAACATAATATGTTTAAGTAATAAAAAAATAGAACTGTATTTTTTTTTGCATCTATTGAGAAAATTGCAGTGATAGTAAATTGTCAGAAAAGAAAATTTATTTGACACGTGTCCTACAGTCAGCACCTTCATCAAACCAAAGTAGATAAGCATTGCAAGACCCCAATTTCTGCACTTTTAAGCATGTCTAGTATAGTTCTTCAAAATAAAGTAGACTAACTAAATGGTTCATTTGGATGCGTTGTATTTATTTAATGCCAAGAGAGCTTTAATGTAACCCTATGAAAAATGCAATAAACAAAATAACACCCAAACGATGATGAATGCAAAGCGGGGCCTGCGTTTATTTATATTTATGTATTCCGTCCACGAAAAGAAATAATCCAGTCATTGTAAACTAGTATTGCAAAAGCATTGTTTGTGCAATTCGGAATGTCTGTTGGGGAATACTTTCATCTGTTTTATCCTGTTCTATCCAACTCGAGACCTGAACATTATACAGATGTGCGAAGCTTCAAGCATGAATTTGTTAACATTTAATCAGGGTTTAGCACTAACTTTTTTTCACAAGTAGTCCGCATGAATACCAACATTCAAAATCAAGTAGTCCTGCACAGATTATGGTAGTCCTGCTAATTTTCAAAATATAAACCTCAGAATAAAGGGGTTTAAGCTAAAAAAAATATACGTAATGAAGGAAACAGTGGACATAAAATGAAAAATACTCCAAAAAGACGGATTCCATCTATTCAGTCACACATCTGCCTGTTGGCCTTACTCTGCAAGGTCTGGATGTCTTTTGAAGTCAGATAAAATCAGGATCCACATCTTCCTGGTCATTCCAAACCGCCCGTAACAACTTCAAATGCTCGCAGACACACCTTAGTCCTTACATGTTTTTCATCATTGTACATGAGCCATTTTATTGAAACACCATTTCTGATTTGTCTTACAGACGTCCGTGTTCCTTTTTCTCTTCATTTAATTTCATTTTCTTGACTGAAAGAATTAGTCCCCAGGAATACATTTCTTCAAAAATGGAAATTCGCGAAAACCAATGTTATTATTGGGTATTGCCAGTTCAGTCAGAAACTTATCTATTTCAGTCAAATGGTTCGTCCAAAGGCTTGTTCATAGCATACAGTTTATACAATTTTGACTCAATATTGTTGACAATTGTATTTCTGTCCATTTACACTTCGATTGACGTTTATTAAGGGGGAAAACTGCAATTAATTTAAATCAACAATAACTTAAATAGCAACTTTATTTGTTCATACGTTAAGTCAAAACCAGTTTTGAGGACGAAATATGCGTGACGCAATTAACTCTTCCGAGTACCCTTCTCATTAGCCTTGATCATCTTCGACGCTTGATTGTAAATACATACGTCTTGACTGTTTTCGCAGAAACAAATTTGAAACTGGAAGCACGTGACCTTAGCAGGTGTTCCTGCCTCAGCCAATCAAAAACGATACCAGTGTATTGGCAAAAATCAAACATGGTTCAGGAGGACTGTTCTAGGTGTTAGTCTAGATCATCTGCGACGGTTGCTTGTTTTCAAGACAAACGTCTAGAACAGTCCTCCTGAACAAAGTTTGATTTTTGCCGATACACTGGCCAAACTTCGGTGAAAAATTATAATAAAGTTGTTTTATTTTTTATGTGTTATTACTAAGTTGACGATTATATCTAAAAAAAAAATTGTCAAAAGTAGGTAGTCCACGGGACTACTCAGCTTGGAGGTCTAGGTAGTCCGAAGCAATTTCTGGTGGTCTCTGACTACCGGACCACCGTTAGTGTCGAACCCTGATAATGATTGAAATAAAACAACTTTAGAATTCAAACAAAAGTATGCGTTTTTTAAAATGGAACTTTAAATATATACGTTTGCAGTAAAAAAATAAATAATTATGCATGAAATAGTCAGTTAGATTTGCTCTGAAATTTGGTGGGACAATAGCTGCAGAACTGGAAAAGGAGTGTTCACTTCTGAGCAGGGCTTCTAAAATTGCCAGTTTATCGGTCTCCAGACCGAATTCTGTCTCTCCAGACCGATTTTCTTTTCATAATCTCTTTCCAAATCGGTTCAGATATTTTATCTATCGGTCGTTAAAAATCATAAAATTGCCCTTTACCCTCCTTCTGATATTTTAAAATATGCCTTGCGGCAATATCCTATGATCCATAACACGACTGTTTGTCACTCGCTGTGCGAAAGTAGGTTAATTTGGACTAAACCATTACCGGTAGTAGTGATGGTTTCTTTTTGGAAGAGTCTATTGTTGGCTCCTTAGCACGCTTTTGATGTGTGATCAGTGAGCCGGATTACGCGTTCGACCGATTTCTATTGCCCAGACTGAAATGTGTTTGCGTCAGTAATTTCTGTGATATAGTTAGCCGTTTACCGTTAGTTGTTTGTTATGGGAAAGAAAAAAAAAAGTTTAAAAAAATACAGACGCATCATCACCGTAAACTAAATATATAGCTTTTGTTATTAACATAAAGTTTCCATACCAGTTAATCATCGTTTGCTTAACTTTTAATCCATTAATTTGATATATTTCTTCCATATTAACTACGAAATCCGACAACAATGTTTAATTTTGGAAAAAAACAACTGAGATAAACATGTCACTTTCAAGGATTTTCATGTACATTACATAACACCGATGCAATTCCTTTGATCTTGATGTAGCCGACACACGGTTACGTCACACCGCGTCATAGAACGACAGCATGCGTTTGTTTCATTCCATACATGTCATATGATGGAACAGTAAAGATTTATTTGTGTTCAATTGAAATACGATTTCGTCTAAAGGTATTTACTTTACATTTTAACTATCTTCCATTAGATGCGAACCCTTTTTAATGAATTTTATAACAGTATTGGAAATAATATTAGGAGACAAGTGATGAAAACAGTAGTACGGAAATTTACATAGAATCTTATATATTTAAGCGCAAATAATACTGCTATTAGCTAGATTGTTTAAATGTCATATTCAATAAAAAGTACTTTGACAATGTCTAGAACGTCGAATGAGCACCGACTCCCAGAGATCTGATGCTACATCTGGTAAACAGGATACTTCCGGTTTAGATCTTTACGTGGAATTGTGATAGAAAATGGTTCATTAAAATGTGAATACATGATCTTAGCAATTAAAATTTACACATTGAGAGAAAGTTAGTTAAATCCAACACATAAAGTATGAAAAATAAACACAAGAGTTCTCTTAGCAAACAAACTGATACAATTGCGTGGTGGGTGGGGAACATATACATGCACGGGCACGGTGGTTTGGTGTCTTTTTAAAAGAAAAAAGTGATTCTCATGGCAGTAAAAAACCTGGACCGATTTGCATTTTGAAATTTTAGAAGCCCTGCTTCTGAGTTCTGTTTTGGTAATTTGTCATAGCAAGACAGATAAAAAAATGTCCGTATTATAGTGTACACAGTATTATATGGGCTGTCCATTTTGAAACACTTGGCAATTCGGGAGTAAAACCAATTATAAGTATCTCTAATTTTCGATTTTATACCACAATGTAGACTTTGATATTGTATAAAATATGTCAATATGATTGTTTAAGGAATCTTCCATTTGCTGACACATTTCACATATATGATGTTTTACTGTCATGCAGTATCAGCTTTAAACTAGTACAATTTTTTATAAGAACACAATACATTCTGTGTATCAGCACATATGATACATAAGTTCTTGATAACAATTTCAACCGTTACTGAGATATAGGTGGTTATTGGTGATTACACCTATCGCTTACATATGACCTTGACCTTTGACCTGGTGACCCGATTTTCCAAGACTTGGTTAAGGTCACATAGTAGCACATATACGATAACACTGATGGCGCTAGCTGGTTCATTTTTTTAAATATATTTAGACATTTCTATTTTAGCCTATTTGAACTTAAACCAGTATGGCCGCCATATTCATGACGTCATCAGCACATTTTTACACGATCAATAGAAGACGATGAAAACATGAGTGTGGTAAAGTTTTAAAATGGTAATGCAATATTTGTAATTTTGATGATTTTTTTCCAGTGTTTAAGCTTCTGGCATCTCTGACGCCATCACATTATGACGTCATGATCCCGTATGATCTTCTTGCACAATTAGGTCATGAGCTTCTTAATATGTGAAGGTTTTGTAAACACAACCGTTCATAAATGCTAAAGATATAGCGATAACAAGATTTGCATTCTGACGTCACTAGTGGCCATATCGGATGACGTCATGATGTCCATATGTTCAGTGCACTATTCCAGACTGAGCTCTAACACTGTGTAAAATTGTGATGCGCTGTGACCAATATTTCTATGAAAAGCATATGGTGGAAGAATAAAGTCAAAATGTTGCAGAACGAAAACAATAGAATGTGGAAAGCCCTAATAATAATAACAGTAATGAGATCTATGTAAAACATTTAGTTCTAGGAAACATCAATAGAAACCTTCCAAAGTCATAACCCCTAAACTCTAATCAGAGTGGTCCCTTATTTATAGACTTATTACTTCCTTTAGCGAAATGTTTAAACAAAATTACTATTATTAATGATTTGCAAATACTTTCATCTTTAATTGGTATTCCGATTCGTTCGGGCAGTTCAGGTTCGAATCCCACTGGGAGCTCAACTTGTTAAGTGAGAAAGTGTTGATTCTTACGATGGCGTGAGGTATATAATACCGGTTCTACCCAGGAACAAGAGGCCCAAGAGGGCCTGTGGACGCTCTACTGGCTCTAGATAAAGTTTATGTATAAGGGGCCATAACTCTTTCAAATATCGTTCAACCAGAACATGGTGAAGATATACGCAACTAGGCTTGGTACTGATTGTCCCTGACAAGTTTCGCTCAAATCCAGCCAGAGGTTCAGGAGAACTAGTCTGTACAAAGTTAGTGTATTAAAACCTTTAAGGGGTCATAACTCTGCCAATATTCATTCAACCAAAACACGGCAATGACAGGTGCAACTAGGCTTGGTACTGATCATCCCCATCAAGATTCGTTGAAATGCAGCAAGGAGTTCAGAAGAGACTAACCTGGACAACGTTTGGCTCTTAAAAGGCGACGATATGCACAACTAGGCTTGATACTGATCATCCTTTTCAAGTTTCGTTAAAATCCAGTCAGGGGTTCAGGAGAACTAGCCCGGAAAATATTTGTGTATCAAAAACCTTTAAAGGGCCAAAACTCCATCAAAAATCTGTTAACCGGAATGCCAGGATGACATGCACAACTATGCTTGCTGCTGATTATCCCTGTAAATTTTCGCTGAAATGTGGGGAGGCGTTCAGGAGAACTAGTCCAGACAAAGTTTGTGTATTAAAACCTTTAAAGGGCCATAACTCTGCCAAAAATCATTCAACCGGAACAGGGCAATGATTTGCACAACGAGACCTGATACTTATAATCCTTGTCAAGTTTCGTTAAAATCCAGACAGGGGTTCAGGAGAACTAGCCCGGAAAATGTTTGTGTACCAGAAAACTTTAAAGGGCCATAACTCCACCAAAAATCTGTTAACTGGAATGCGATGATGACATGCACAACTATGCTTGGTGCTGATCATCCCTGTAAAGTTTGGCTGAAATGTGAGGAGACGTTCAAGAGAACTAGTCCAGATAAAGTTTGTGTATTAAAACCTTTAAAGGGACATAACTCCACCAAAATCATTCAACCAGAACACGGTGACGACATGTACAACTAGGCTTGGTACTGATCATCCTTGAAAAGTTTCACTGAAATCTGGCCAAATGAAGGCCCTTTCTTCTTAATGAGGCCAAAATATAGCATATTTCAGAAAATCAAAGGCCATATAGTAACAATCTGGTCAAGTTTGGTAAAGATCGGATGAAAAATGAAAGCCCTATCGTATTAACGAGGCAAAATATAGCATATTTAACTAAATCAAGGGCCATAACTCTGCTGTTCTGGTCCATCTGGTAGGTTTTCGAATTTGTCCGAGCTTTCATTTATATTAACAATCTGGTAAAGTTTGGTAAAGATCGGACGAAAAACGAAGGCCCTATCGTAATATAGCATTTTTAACTAAATCAAGAGCCATAACTCCGCTGTTGCTGGTCCGATCTGGCTGGTTTTCGAACTTGTCCAAGCTTTCATTATTATTAACAATCTGGTAATGTTTGGTAAAGATCGGATGAAAAATGAAGACCCTATCGTCTTAATGAGGCAAAATATAGCCTTTTTAACTAAATCAAGGGCCATAACTCCGCTGTTACTGGTGCGATCAGTGCTCAAGAAAAAGGATAGCCCGACGCCCGGGGCTCCTCGAAATCCATTCCGGGCCTGTCTCATTTTGCAGACGAGGAGCCCGTCGGGCCTGTCTAAAAAAAAAAAATCCCCCCAAAAGTCAGTTTTACTGGATCTCAAGCTCAAGTTCCTCAAGACAAAATACTCACATGTGTATTGTGAACTGTGAAAACATTTGCAATAAAGTAATTAAAATGTGTTATACACACATTGAAACAATAAGAAGTTAAGAATATTTTGCCTGACTTCGTGTCGGCAGTTTGTCACAACTTTGAGGTCGACAATTGTTGACATAAAACTCATTATTCTGCTATTAGGGTTGTGTTTTCTTTCCTTTGTGATAAGAAAAACTGTCCTTTACAAAAACATGTTGGTGGAAAGAAAAATATATATACTGTATATGTATAAATACAGATATAAAGTATATTTCTATTCATTATTTTAGGTGTAAGGAGTTCCTGGAATCCTACTTTTAAATGAATTCTAGTCTAGGCTCCTAATTCTCTACTTGGAGAAAGTGGTGACAAAAAGAAAAAATATAGCCAGAGGAGGCTCTGATAGTCTCATAAAAACTGATTAAAAATTTGGCTCCAAGTTTATCTCCAGTTTCACCAAGTCGGCTCTGATTATTATCGTTTGGCAAAAGTGCTAGTACTCTCCTTTGCATTGGTTATAAATTACTATGTAATATTCTATTCTAACATATTTTAAACGAAATGGTAAATAAGTCCGCTGAACAGGGAGCATAAAGTGGTAGCAAAAAGAAAAATCTAGTCAGAGGAGGTTCTGAGCTTGATTAATACATACGTAACAAATGTGTGCTATAAAAGTGAAAAAAGACACATTTCCAATAAGAAAAAAATATTGGACCTTTCCATTTTAAATCAGGGCCTGTCCATTTCAAATCAGGGCCTGTCCATTTCAAATCGGGGCCTGTCCATTTTCAGAAGCAACAAGCCCTGGGCCTGTCTCTTAAAATAATTTTCTTTGAGCACTGGCGATCTGGCTGGTTTTCGAACTTGACTGCGCTTTCATCGCCATTAACAATCTGACAAAGTTTGATCAAGATCGGATGAAAAATGAAGGCCCTATCGTCTTAACGAGGCAAAATATAGCATTTTGAACTAAATCAAGGGCCATAACTCCGCTATTACTGGTCCGATATGAATGGTTTTCGAACTTGTCTGAGGCTTCATTGATATTAACAATCTGATAAAGTTTGGTAAAGATTGGATGAACAATGAAGCCCCTATCGTCTTAACGAGGCAAAATATAGCATTTTTAACTAAATCAAGGGCCATAACTCCGCTGTTACTAGTCCGATATGGCTGGTTTTCGAACTTGTCCGAGCTATCATTGATATTAACAATCTGATAAAGTTTGGTAAAGATTGGATGAAAAATGAAGGCTCTATCGTCTTAACGAGGCAAGATATAGCATTTTTAACTAAATCAAGGGCCATAACTCTGCTGTTACTGGTCCGATCTGAATGGTTTTCGAACTTGTCTGAGGCTTCATTAATATTAACAATCTGATAAAGTTTGGTAAAGATTGGATGAACAATGAAGCCCCTATCGTCTTAACGAGGCAAAATATAGCATTTTTAACTAAATCAAGGGCCATAACTCCGCTGTTACTAGTCCGATATGGCTGGTTTTCGAACTTGTCCGAGCTATCATTGACATTAACAATCTGATAAAGTTTGGTAAAGATTGGATGAAAAATGAAGGCTCTATCGTCTTAACGAGGCAAGATATAGCATTTTTAACTAAATCAAGGGCCATAACTCTGCTGTTACTGGTCCGATCTGACTGGTTTTCGAACTTGTCCGAGCTTTTATTGATATTAACAATCTGTTTAAGTTTGGTTAAGATCGGATGAAAAATGAAGGCCCTATTGTCTTAACGAGACAAAAGTTAACAGACGACGGACGGACGGACGACGGACGACGGACAACACACCATCCCATAAGCTCTGCTGGCCGTTGGCCAGTAGAGCTAAAAATGGGTTGATCTGCCTCTACCACAAACAAGAGGCCCAAGAGACTTTGTGAACGCTCTACTGGCTAAAGATAAAGTTTATGTATAAGGGGCCACATAACTCATTCAACCAAAACATGGCAATGATATATGCAACTAGGCTTGGTACTGATCATCCCTGCCAAGTTTCGTTGAAATCAGGAGAACAAGTCTGTACAAAGTTAGTGTATTAAAATCTTTAGGGGCAATAACTTTGCCAAAATTCATCCAACTGCAACACGGCAATGAAATGTGCAACTAGGCTTGGTACTGATCATCCCTGCCAAGATTCGATGAAATTCGGCCAGGTGATCAGATTCGTTGAAATCTGGCCAGGGGATCAGGACTAGTCGGGACAAAGTTTGTGTATTAAAACCTTAAAAGGGCCATAACTGTGCCAATAATCATTTAACCAGAACAAGGCAATGACAGGCGCAACTAGGCTTGGCACCCATCATCCCTGCCAAGATTTGCTGAAATCCGGTCAAGAGTTCAGAACAGACTAGTCTGGACAAAGTTTGTGTATTAAAACTTTTAAAGGGCCATAACTCTGCCAAAAATCATTCCTCTGGAATACGGTGATGATCTGCACAACTAGGCTTGATACTGATCATCCTTGTCAAGTTTCTTTGAAATCTGGTAAGGGGTTCAGGAGAACTAGCCTCGAAAAAGTTTGTATATCAAAAACATTTAAAGGGCCATAACTCTGCCAAAAATCTGTAAACCAGAACATGACGATGACATGCATAACTAGGCTTGATACTGATCATCCCTGCAAATTTTTTATGAAATTCGGCCACGGGTTCAGGAGAACTAGTCCAGACAAAGTTTGTGTATTAAAACCTTTAAAGGGCCAAAACTCTGCCAAAATATTTCAACCGGAACATGATGACAATATGTATAACTAGGCTTGGTACTGATCATCCCTGCAAAGTTTCACTGAAATCTGGCCAAATGAAGGCCCTTTCGTCTTAACAAGACAAAATACAGCATTCTGAACTAAATCAAGGGCCACAACTCCCGTGTTACTACCCAAGATTTGGTTGGTTTTCAACCTTCTCCAAGCTTTCATTGATAGTAACAATCTGGTAAAGTTTGGTAAAGATCGGATGAAAAATGAAGATCCTTTCGTCTTAACGAGGTAAAAGTTAACGGACAGACAACGGACGACACGCCATCCCAAAAGCTCTGCTTGCCTTCTGTCAACCGGAATGAGACAATGTTATGGACATCTCCACTTCATACTGATGCTTCCCATACAGTTTCGTGAAAATTCATCAAGGGGTTATGGAGAAATAGCGTGAAAAGATTTTGAAAAGACTGACAGACAGATCGGACAACCGACCGACAGCCCGACCGAATAAGGGACTCCTCTATCCCTCTCAAGCTTTGTTTGCAGAGGTATAAATATATGAAAATGGTATGTATGCAAAATACACCACTGATATAAAGCAATAAACTTACGAGTCCAGCAAGTCAAGGGAATCTTTACTGCCACCTTTCTTCATTGTGGTACTGGTGCTGACACCAGGACTGGGGTCTTTCTTCTCGGTACTGAAGTCATCGTCAAACCCTACAAATAGTTTATCATAGATAACAGGCAATTAACTAACATAGACATAAAAGGCAATTAACTAACACAGATATAACAGGAACTGAACTAACATAGAGGTAACAGGCAATTACTAACATCAATAACAGGCTATTAACTAATAGAGATAACAGGCAATTAACTAAAATAGATATAACAGGTTGTAAATAATAAAGAGATAACAGGCAATTAACTAATATAGAGATAACAGGAAGTAAACTAACACAGAGATAACAGGCAATTAACTAACATAGATATAACAGGAAGTAAACTAACACATAGATAACAGGCAATTAACTAACATAGAGATAACAGGAAGTAAACTAACACAGAGATAACAGGCAGTTAACTAACATAGAGGTAACAGGCTGTAAATAATAAAGAGATAACAGGCAATTAACTAATATAGAGATAACAGGAAGTAAACTAACACATAGATAACAGGCAATTAACTAACATAGAGGTAACTGGCAATTAACTAACATAGAGATAACATATACTTAACTGACATAGAGATAGCAGGCAATTACTAACACAAAAGTAAGAGGTTAATAACTAACATAGTGATACCAAGTTTATAACTATCACAGAGGTAACAGGCAATGACTAACATAGAAGTAAGAGGTTATTAACTAACATAGAGATACCAGGCAATTACTAATATAGAGATAACAGGCAATAACTAACATAGAAGTAAGAGGTTATTAACTAACATAGAGATACCAGGCAATTACTAATATAGAGATAACAGGCAATAACTAACATAGAAGTAAGAGGTTATTAACTAACATAGAGATACCAGGCAATTACTAATATAGAGATAACAGGCAATAACTAACATAGAAGTAAGAGGTTATTAACTAGCATAGAGATACCAGGCAATGACTAATACAGAGATAACCGGCAATAACTAACACAGAAGTAAGAGGTTATTAACTGACATAGAGATACCAGGAAATTACTAATATAGAGATAACAGGCAATTACTAATGTAGAAGTAAGAGGTTATTAACTAACATATAGATACCAGGCAATTACTAATATAGAGATAACAGGCAATAACTAATGTAGCAGTAAGAGGTTATCAACTTACATAGACATACCAGGCAATTACTAATACAGAGATAACAGGCAATTACTATATCAGGCAATTACTAACATAGAATTAAGAGGTTATTAACTAACATAGAGATACCAGGCAATTAATAATACATAGATAAAGGCCATTACTAAGGTAGAAGTAAGACGTTATTAACTAACATAGAGATACCAGGCAATAACTAATACACAGATAAAGGCAATTACTAACACAGAAGTAAGAGGTTAATAACTCACATAGTGATACCAAGTTGATAACTAACACAAAGGTAACAGGCAATAACTAACATAGAAGTAAGAGATGCCAGGCAATTACTAACACAGTTATAACAGTTTATTAACTATTTAAACATGGAGATGAAATATGGCCGGGGGATCAGGAGAACAAGTCCAGACGAAGTTTATGTATTAAAACTTTTAAAGGGCCATAACTCTGCCAAAAACCATTCAACTAGAACACAGTGATGATATGCACAACTAGGCCTGGTACAGTTTCGTTGAAGTCCGGCAAGCGGTTCGGGAAAACCAGTCGGGGGGAAAACGTTTGTGTATTAAAACCTTTAAAGGGCCATAACTGCCAGAAAATCATTCAACCGGAACATGGTGACGACATGCACAATAAGACTTGGTACTGATCATCATTGCCACGTTTCGTTGAAATCTAGACAGGTGTCAGGATAACTGGTCCTGACAAGGTTTGTGTATTATAAATCTTTAAAGTGCCATAACTGTGCCAAAAATCATTCAACCGGAACACGGCGAGGATATGCACAACTAGGCTTGGTACTGATCATCTCCGCAAAGTTTCGGTCAAATCCAGGAAAGGGTTAAGGCACTCCGGACAAAGTCTGTGTACTAAAACCTTTAAAGGGCAATAACTCCGCCAAAATCATTCAGCCAGAATACAGCGATGAAATGCATAACTAGGTTTAGTATTGATCATCCCTGCAAAGTTGCGATGAAATCCCACCAGGGGTTCAGGAGAACTAGTCCGGACAAAGTTTGTGTGTTAAAACCTTTAAAGGGCCATAACTCTGCCAAAATCATTCAGCCAGAACATGGCGACGATATGCATAACTAGGCTTAGTATTGATCATCTCTGCAAAGTTTCAATGCCATACGGCAAGGGGTTAAGGGGAACTAGTCCGGACAAAGTCTGTGTACTAAAACATTTAAAGGGCCATAAGACATGCATAACTAGGTTTGGTACTGATTATCCCTGCAAAGTTTCGTTGAAATCCAGCCAGGGGTTAAGGAGAACTAGTCCAGACAAAGTTTGTGTATTAAATGCTTTAAAGGCCCATAACTCTGCCGAAAATCATCAACCAGAACATGGCGATGATTTGCGCAACTAGGCTTGGTACTGATCATCCCTGTAAAGTTTCGTTGAAATCCAGCCATTAGTTAAAAAAAACTAGTCTGGACAATGTTCAATAAGGGCAATAACTCTGCCAAAAATCATTCAACCGGAACACAGCAAAGACATGCATAACTAGGCTTGGTACTGATTATCCCTGCAAAGTTTCGTTGAAATCCGGCCGGGGATTAAGGAGAAATAGTCCAGATAAATTTTGTGTATTAAAAGCTTTAAAGGGCCATAAATCGTCGCCATGTTCCGGTTGAGTGATTTTTAATGGAGTGCGCAACTAGGCTTGGTACTGATCATCCCTGTAAAGTTTCGTTGAAATCCGCCCAAAGGTCAAGGAGAACTAGTCTGGACAAGGTTTGAGGCAGGCAGACAGGCTGTATTTTATCTTGTTAAGACGAAAGTTTGTATTAAAACCTTTAAAGGGCCATAACTCTGCCAAAAATCACTCAACTGGAACACAGCGATGATATGCGCAACTAGGCTTGGTACTGATCATCCCTGCAAAGTTTTTGAAATCAGGCCCGGGGTTCAGGAGAGCTAGTCTGGACAAGGTTTGAGGCAGGCAGACAGACAGACAGACAGACAGCACAAAAACAATGTCTCCCCTCTGATGCATTTTTATCCACCTAGTCCTTCCGTTCCACCCATTTTACTTTTATTTCTCCAAATTCAAACATATTTGGCATCTTTACCTGGTACATTATTTTTAAAATGTTAAACAACTTAAAGGGGTTGATGCACTATTTTCAAACACAGTTTATCTTAAAGGGCTCTGAACAACTTGAAAAGAGCTGAAAGAATTATCAAAATGCCATGAACAATAAAGGAGATATGACCTATTGAAAATTTGCAAAGAACATAAATGGAGGCGGCCATCTTTGAACTATGACGTCATCGCGCCGTTTTACCATATATGGCATATTGATAAAATGTCTTTTAAAGCAAAGAAAAGCACTGCAAATGAAAAATAATACTAAAATGTTTATATTTTACATCTTTATATTTATTTTTAATCAATTTGCAGTGGGTTTCTTTGCTTTAAAATACATTTTGTCAATATGCCATATATGGTAAAACGGCGCGATGACGTCATCGTTCAAAGATGGCAGCCTCCATTTACGTTCTTTGCAAATTTTCAATAGGTCATATCTCCTTTATTTTTCATGGCATTTTGATAATTCTTTCAGCTTTTTTCAAGTTTTTCAGAGCCCTTTAAAATAAATTGTGTTTGGAAATAGTGCATTAACCCCTTTAACACATTTTTACAAAACTATCATTTTACAGGCATTTTACATTTATCATAATAAAAAAAATGACTTTAGATTACAGTTTCTTTGAGAAAAAGGACAGGCATAATATGGATAATTACACTAATTCTCAACAAAAAACATTATTTTTCCCTGACTTTCTAGAAATTTCTAAATTCCATGATCATTTTTTAAAATTCCCTGACCTTGAAAAAAAAATCTAATTCACTGACTTTTCAAGGTCGCTGGCAACCCTGAACATAAAGATAACAGATGATAAACTAACATATTGACAACAGAGTATAATCCAAGTCTAACGTAGAGTTAACAGGCGATTACAACCAGAGATAATGGGGACTTAACTTAATAATTTTACATTTTATAAGATAAAGGATATCCTATAAAATAACCAAACTATTTTTAAAATGCATAATTCAACCTGTTAGGGGCTTGGATGGCCCCATGTACAGGGCTGTCGACCTTAGATCCCAGGTTCAAGTCTCACCGACACCACTGAGTTTAGTAGATGTGTTCTGGAACAAGACACTTCGTCGAATGGGAACATAACCTGGGCGGTCCCGTGTCTCCAAGTTTATACTCCAAGCATGTTAACCCTTAAGCAAGAACGAGTTACTCCCAGGCTGGGTTTACCATGGATGCAATTTGCAGTGATTTTCTTTGCTTCAAAATGTATTTTGTCAATATGCCTTATATGGTAAAATGGCGCGATGACGTCATCGTTCAAAAATGGCCGCCTCCATTTATGTTCTTTGCAAATTGTAAATATGTCATATCTCCTTTTATTTTTCATGGCATTTTGACAATTCTTTCAGTTTTTTTCAAGTTTTTCAGAGCCGTGTTAAATAAATAGTGTTTGAAAATAGTGCATCAACCCCTTTAAGCAAGAACGAGTTACTCGCAGGCTGATCTGGGTTTACAATGGATGCAAAGGCTACTATAGCCGTGCTTAGCGGGTGAAAGAATCATATGAATTAATGTGTTAGTACCAGAAGGCCAGGTTCCAGGACTCCTGTCTATCCTTCCTCTCCCTCTGATACGGCTCTAAATAATATGAGGTTATTTAACATTGTTCTGTACAATAAGGTGATATATTTGGACGAGTACCCAGCTGACACAACCATATTGGACGAGCGGCGAGTCCAATATGATTGTGTCAGCTGGGTACTCGTCCAAATATATCACCGTATTGTACAGAACAATGTTAAATGACCTTTTTATTATATACCTATTTCTCTCGATGTAGAAATATAAATGATCACTTCAGAAAGCATCTTTCACCCAACTGTCAACTGTCAACACCAAACGACAACAAATATTTTCATTTAAGCGCTTTATAAACGAAAGTATATAGGCGTGTAAAGCAGTTATGTGATATTGATGCATTCTGAACATTTTACCGATTTTCGGACTTTATCGTTGAGTTAACATGGGGCTCGTGTACTGTACAATATGGATTTAATTAATTTTTGTACGCGCGTGCGTCCAATACGGAAATATATTGTACGGTCACATGGTACAAATGCAGACCGCTCATTGCACGAGAGAAATAGGTATATAATAACATATAATATGTTGATGAGCTGTTAAACAATGTTCACTTAAAGGGACACATGGCAATCTTGCAGTATTTATCAAGCACTGAAATTAGCGTCTCGATTTATTTATCCAGCAACATTTTGACTTTAAACCTGCTTGCATATAATTAAAGTTTTGAGTTTTTATTTTTCCGTCTTATTCTACAACAGGTTTAAATATATTATTGGCGCAATATAATCAACAGTTAATGATATGCAAAAACAATTTGATTTATACTATTCTTTTAATTAATATCTATCACTGAACAAATGAAAGTAATGTAGAAAAACTAACGGGACGCCGCGAGTTTTTAAAAATCAATATTGCCGTGTGTCCCTTTAACTGAATATGTTAGGAGTGTCTTGGCCAGTCCCTATCACGATCAACACACAGATTATTGTATAACAGAATGTGTACCCTCTGAAGATAGAAGTATAATATTATGTCCATGATTAGTTTGCATTATTAAAACTGCAATCCCATTTTTGTTTCTAGTGACCACCTCAAAACCCCTTCCAATCAAA
This sequence comes from Cyrtodaria siliqua, assembly GCA_037043455.1. Taxonomy (NCBI): domain Eukaryota; kingdom Metazoa; phylum Mollusca; class Bivalvia; order Adapedonta; family Hiatellidae; genus Cyrtodaria; species Cyrtodaria siliqua. The sequence goes on along the minus strand of JAWPHD010005433.1, from coordinate 68,837 downwards.
TTTGATACCACTTTCCATATATTGTCATTTTCTAATCTAAGTAATTTACGCGTTATAGTTCTCTGTATTTTAGTTACTTTTCCTCTGTTTTAAACTTTATATATTATCAGGGCTCTCAATCATTTGCTGGGAGGTAACCCATCTTTTAGTCCCATTTCACATTCCAAAACTCATACTTTTCCTGAAAAAAAAAAATCCGCGTTTTCAAAGAAGAGAAAAACATTTCTTGCATGATTGCGCATTTTCAAAGCATAATTGATTTTTCTCTTTGTTTGAAAAACATTTTTTTCCCACCTTTCCAAGAGCCTTTACCCCAAAGGTAAACAAGGTCCCTAAAGTGGGCCTTCTATTAAAACTGTATAGAAATATTATCTACACTGAGTTTTTTCTGTTTTCTACTATCATTTTAAATTTCACATCATAATTATATACGTACATTGTGAGGTTCTCTGTGCTCTGCCATTCTCCAAATTCATATATTGAAAAGGATCGAAAACGTCCGTTTCGAATGGGTTACTCTCTTTGTGTACGGGCCTGGGACTGCGGGACATAATCTGCTTCCTGTACTTCTCTAGCCAACTAAAAGTTGATGGCAATCCAAAACCAGCATTCTGGGATTGTACTGAAATACAACCATTTTATATTTTAGGTACTGAAATATATATAAGCATTTATTTTAGTGGTTGCAATAAAACTATTCCAAATGTTTTTGACATAATTGGATGAAGTTTGGTGTTTTACCTCATTCTTCAGCACATTTTAGGCTATTCATTTTAGTGGTAGAGGCAGACACCCACTTATTCCTGGGTAGAACCAGTATTGTATACCTCCAGCCATACGTTAGAATCAACACTTTCTCACAAGTCTAGCTCCCAGTAGACTTCAAACCCCCAGCGGTGACAGAAGTGGGGACATTTAAAACTGAGGAAACAAATGGAGTATCATTGTACGCACAAAGTCAGTAGTGTGGAAGGAGTCACGCATAAAAACTATGTGACAATTTAATTTCTCTATTTACAGTACCGTTATTAAAAGCACAATCACTTGCTTCACTAACAAACTGATCCTTAGATCAGTTTACCTGTGTTTTGTGGTAATTTATTTTATCGTACTATTGATCGATTGTTTCTAAATTTTCAGACATACATTTTTTTAAAATAAATATTCTGCCTAGAGCTCAATGTTAAAAAATATCCAAAAGCATAGATCTAGCTCAGTTACTGGAAGAAACGGACATATATTAATAAGTGTTGTTCTCGTTTTAATCAATATATGTATTCCCTGCCAGATAAGGATATCCGTGTTATACATATCTTGTGGAAAATCGTTACCTTACATAAGCGGGCAGATAAAAAACTATGCTCATCAACAATGACGTGGAAAAGTCAAAACATTTGCAACTGTCACTTGGTTAATAAACATACGGAATGCTGATCGACGCCACCACTGCTAAAACTGTGAATGGTATGCAAGAAAAAAAATCAATCTTGGTATTGAGTTGAGGCAGGGAAATTCCAACCCTCGGTATTAACTGTTTGCCTACATTAAGGGGAAGTTGCATTATTCTCAAACAAGTTTAATTTAAAAGGGATCTAACAACCTTGGAATAGGTGAAAAAATTATCAAAATATCAGAAAAAATACAGGAGATATGACCTTTTGAAAATTTGCAAAAGGTCTCAAATGGAGGCAGCCATCTTGGATTGATGCATCATCATGCCTTTAAAAGTATATGGAAAATTGATAATAAATAGAATATAGAGAAAAGAAATACATAAAAAGTATACCAAATAAACATTTAGTCTGTTTATGCTCATTAATTTTTATGATTTACATTAAAATCATATTTGCAGAGATACTCTTTGCATTAAATGGTTTTATCAATATGCTATACATGGTAAAAAGGCGCAATGATGTCATCAATACAAAGATGGCTTTTTGAGATTTTTTGCAAATTTTCAAAAGGTCATATCTCCTGTATTTTTTATGATATTTTAATAATTCTTTCACCTTTTCCCTAGGCTTTTTAAGCTCTTTTAAATGAAATTAGTTTGATGATAGTGCAACATCCCTTTTAAGATTCGACTGTTATATTGAGGGTTTGGTTTCCTACCTGCACCAGCTACCCATGAGATTCCCATAATCATTCATTTAACTGCCTTACTTGCTTGAGCCTTCTTGATTTCTTTGATGACCTTTTTAGCATCAGAGTCCTGTGGTAACTCAAAATTATATTTCTGTTCCTTCGACTGTATAACCAGTAAATAAAAAGCTGAAACAGAGACAAACACTGTGGAATAAAATGTGGCCACAGCCTATATCAATCAATCTCAAGCTATACAAGACATTTGCTCATGGACAGGAATTATAATGCACCTGGTTAAAGTTCTGCAATCTGATTGGATGACATTAGAAAAATTATTATTAAATAGTATATAACCCGTCACAAACCTACACTGTCAAATTGTGACATTATTTTATTTTCTGCGAAGTGTTTTTAGTAAAACTGTCACACGCAATGAAATGTGTCAGAAACAGGTTAACCATAATGTAATTGTGTGTCAGAAACTGGTTAACCATAATGTAATTATGTGTCAGAAACAGGTTAACCGTAATGTAATTATGTGTCAGAAACAGGTTGAGCATAATGTAATTATGTGTCAGAAACAGGTTAAGAATACTGTAATTATGTGTCAGAAACAGGTTAAGCATAATGTAATTATGTGTCAGAAACAGGTTAAGCATATTGTAATTATGTGTCAGAAACAGGTTAAGCATACTGTAATTATGTGTCAGAAACAGGTTAAGCATAATGTATTTATGTGTCAGAAACAGGTTAAGCAAAATGTAATTATGTGTCAGAAACAGGTTAACCGTAATGTAATTATATGTCAGAAACAGGTTAAGCATAATGTAATTTTGTTTTTTGTGACAGTATAACAGTTGTAAAATGGTTGCAAATTGTGTTTCACAGCTCCACTAAGACGTCGCCATTAAAGGCCGGGGTCACACTATAAAAGCTGGGCACATTGAAAAATGGCTACTATCACTGACCACTCTAAGCTGTCTACAAGCAAAGCAACAGTGAGGATTTTTTTTCAAAATGTTAATAGACCAACCCCACACATTTTGTTGAAACTTGGCATGAATGTTCTTGAATGTTTGATGAATATTCCTTGTGAATTTGAAAGCACAGTGACATTTGTGTGTGTTATATCCAAAAAATCTTTTTTGAAAACTGTTGTAAAATTCAAATTTTCCACCACTGGTGATTGACAGTTGATGAAAGGTCATGACCTGTCTGCCAGCCAACTAGAGTTGAGATGCTGGAGATTTTCTTTCAGCTGACATATGGCAGGGAATAAAATACTACTACAAATACTACAGTGTTTAGATGTACAGTACACTGACATCTTATGAAGTAACTTACAGAGACATGACTTTAGATGTTATGGAAGTTATATTATTTTTTTCATAAATATTATGTGTACAGAGATTATAAAATCTCATGTGCATGTGTCCTGACTCAATTATTCCTATAAATGACCCATGCTGGGAACACTTTGTAAATTTGGGGACCATTGCCTGACCATTTCTAAAACACACGTTGGCATTATATATATCCATTCTATGTCATACATAACTCTGGAAGCATAAATTTGTCATTCCAGGTGCCCTATTTTTCTGTTTTTAATCCACAGTTTCTTGTTCTAGGAGCTACATAAATTATGTATTTGGGATTGAGGTTGTCCTTTAAATTAATGCCTCAAGTTGCTCTTCTGAAACTCCAAGTATTTGTTTTGTTCCTCAACAATGCAAACAATGCTTATATATTAACAAAAATTAAAACAGATACCAGAAATAATTTTGAAACTTAATTAATAGTTTATTGCCTGAACAAACCCTGGTGAACACTTTATAAATATATACAAAAGAAATTCTATAAAATTTTAGTTATTTGTGGAAAACAATTTGTGATTATTTGTTTTATTGGGAGTTAAATAGGGACACACTCCTAAGTTTATAATTCCACTTATTGATAGGTAATAGATAATTGCCTAGAATGATTATCTCTTCATCTCTATCTCTGGTTTACATAATTCACCACACTGAAGTTTATTGCTCTACCACACAGCATGCGTTTATGTTTACAAACAGCACAAACTAATTTGCTTAATGGCCTACCATACCGTTATTGAAGATTTTGAGATCCGGCTTTTAAGCAAAAGGACTAGGTATGATAAGGGACAAAATTGGCCCCCAAAATTGAAAGTTTTAATGCACAAGTTTTGAATATCTAGTTTAGCTACAAATGAACTGAATCAATATTAAAACTCATTACAAGTACGTTTGAAAGCACTAAATGAGTTTAAGAGCCTCACAAACAAGGCCTTTTCTTTCAAACAAGAGGTCAATGACCTTGAAGCTCTACTGATTGATTTTGATTTCAGGAAGTAGTCGCTACAGACTTGTTTTTTGAAAATCTATTTTTAACCGTGGCGGCCATCTTGAATTTCCGGCTGACCTGAAATTTTGCTAGGATCAATTAGACATTAAGAGCAACATTCCTGTGAAGTTTCATGAAAATCCGTCAAGTAGTTTCAGAGGAGTAGTTGCTACAAGTTTTCATTATATAACTCTATGTAAACAAAGATGGCCGCTGGTAGCCATGTTTAACGTCAAATCAAAACGATTTTCGACAAGGACCAACATCATGTCATACTGATCATTTTAGAAAAAGTCCCATATCAATATCTCTTATAGTTTTGAAGAAGTAGTCGCTACAAACTTATTTATTTTAAATCTATTTTTAGCTGTGGCGGCCATCTTGAATTTCTGGCAGACCTGTAATTTTTCTAGGATCAACTAGACATCAAGAGCAACATTCCTGTGAAGTTTCATGAACATCTGTCAAGTAGTTTCAGAGGAGTAGTCACTACAAGTTTTTACTATATAACTCTATGTAACCAAAGATGGCCCTGGCAGCCATGTTTAACGTCGAATCAAAATAATTTTCCATAAGGATCAACATCATGTCATGCTGATCATTTTAGAAAAAGTCCCATATCAATATAACTTATAGTTTTCAAGAAGTAGTCGCTACAAACTTATTTTTTAAAAATCTATTTTTAGCTGTGACGGCCATCTTGAATTTCTGGCAGTTCTGAAATTTTGCTAGGATCAATTAGACATCAAGAGCAACATTCCTGTAAAGTTTCATGACAATCCGTCAAGTAGTTTCAGAGGAGTAGTCGCTACAAGTTTTTACTATATAACTCTATGTAAACAAAGCTGGCCGCTGGCAGCCATGTTTAACGTTGAATCAAAACGATTTTTGACAAGGATCAACATCATGTCATGCTGATCATTTTAGAAAAAGTCTCATATCAATATCACTTATAGTTTTCAAGAAGTAGTCGCTACAAACTTGTATTTTAAAACTCTATTTTTAGCTTTGGCGGCCATCTTGGATTTCACATCAACATGAATTTTTGCTAGGATCAACTAGACTTTATGGGCAACATTTCTGTAAAGTTTCATGAATATCCATCCAGTAGTTTCAGAGGAGTTGTCGCTACAAATAAAAGTTTACGGACAGACAGACGGACGGACGGACGGACAGACAGACGCCGCACCACGGCATAAGCTCTGCTGATCTCTGATCAGTAGAGCTAAAAATGACATTTTTGTTCTTTTTCAGCAGTTTTCTATCAGTTTTTGGTCTTGGAAATACAGAGCGCACCCTCGAGCACAGCTGATTTTTTTGTTGTACTTGATAGGGATGCATCATCAGCCAAAAAACTGTGTGCTCGGAGGTGCACTCTATAAATTTATGATCTTATCTTGCCCAGAAAGGTCCAAAATCTACAAAATATAACAAAATTACCAAAAAAAGGCAATTTTTTGAGACTGTTAATTCTTCTAGATAAAATAAATAAAATTATATTTTGAAGATAGAATATGATTGATCTCAATTTACTTCAACAAGCACTACAGATTATATGCAAATATTAGTTTTTTGAACATATTGGGGTCCAAAATACCCCCTTATCATACCTTGTCCTTTGCAATCATTAATGAACCAGATATCCCCTTACGAATGTCAATACAGTTAACACTACAATTATTGTGCTCTTTGATTTGAAATTAGAAAAATCTAGCAAAACAGTAAATCAAGCTATGTGTTTAGTTTACGGTAATTAAAGAACTGACAAAATGGCAACTTTACAGAGCGAGGGGATGTTGACATGTTATCTTAATTTGAGTTCCCGATTGTATTGTTTTAAATGTCAATGCACCTGTAATATGAGACCACCTGTGTTAAGAGACCAACATTGCTCTTAATTTAGTGGTCTCTCAATACAGGTTTGACTGTATTTTAATTTTGGCCTTACTAAATGGATTTTCTTGGCTACACGTTACCTTATAATGCACTCATTTTATTACACTATCTTCTACAGGACTGTGAATATAAAATATATTATTTTCTCTTCAGATTTTGCTAATAATTGAAAGTTTCTAGTGTCATACGAGTGTATGCGCTGTCAACCTGGGTGTTGCCGTGGTGTAATGATTAGTAATCCAGGGATTAATACTCGAAATACTTGAAAAAGGATTTCACACCTGACCAGTCCTTTGAATGAGACTTAAAACCGAGGTCTGGTAGCTAAAATGCCCACTGCAATACAAAATTACATCGAGATAAATAAACGCTTATATACACACTGTCAACATACTTAACAAAATTGTGTAGTGTCTTACCTTGATTCGCAGGTCGATCTTTAGGCGGTGGTTCTAAAATACAATAATAATAATGCATTAATTAATATTGTAATTAGGAGGATGAAATTATATATTGACTTACTGTGTTACAATCATAATTTTGAAAAACAGAGGTTGTATCATTTTCATCTCGTTTCATTTTGTATTTAAATTTTGCAAATAAATTTTTGAAAATACATAATTTTTTAAAGCATCATCAAAAAACTGACCAATCAGAGACCAGAAATTAGACATACCTATACATTCTGGTAGGTGATGAACTTGGTCTTTATCCCCAATGTTCGACTAAGTTTACTGTTAAAATTAAGGTATCTACAGTGTGATTCTTTTAAAACCCTGCATATTTCATAATTGCACCTTCATGCAAACTGATTCAATATATGTATCTTTCAAAATCAAAATCTTGAAAATTATCATCTTTTTACTCTGCCAAAGATTTTTATTTTACTATAGAACCTAAGGATAAAAACCGAGTAACACACATCTTATCACCTACTGAAAATAAGATAAAATCTCAACATCTCTGCAATGTAAAATTATGAATAAACATTAATTAGCTTAATCCTTAAGGTAATTCCAATCACGTGAATTATTTTCAAACATACTCCAACTGTTTCATAACATGTAATGTTATTAAAATTTAGAGCAATGTAAAAACATGCCCCACCCACCTGTCAACAGTCGAAAATCCTCGTTGACGGGGAGCACGTTCTCTATTCTAAGGTCAGCCTCCGATCGACAAGGAAGAGATTTATACGCATAGACAAACACCCTACAACAGGATAAGTTGTAAATTCATCACAGGAAGTTGGTGCTTTATTAACAAAATCAAATAAGCTCTAAAATCAGTATCAAACTATCACATACATATGATCATTTCACTTTAAGTGAAACATTTTCTGTAAAGTCCTAATATTTACAAACAGATTTGGTAAAAAAAATTATTTTAATTCTCCTTTTTGTTGTTTTATTAAATGCACATCAAGTCCTGTGTATTAACACTTTAGTAAATGAATGATCTTATCTACATGTATCTCATCTATAGTGTATGTAGATGCAAAGATGGCTGATGTATTACTGATTACTGTCAACCAGTCATTACTGTGGTCCATTCATCTTATCTTGTGTTTACTTAAACCCACACCGGAAGAAATAACTATCATGGACCTAAGGTAGGTGTTAAATTATCAAATGTTGTTTTCTATTATTTGTTCAATTTATAAATACTAAGGAAGTTATCAGCTTTGCTGCAGGGCGCAGACATAACTGTAGATTGAATGAATGAGATCCACAAAATGCAAAATTAATTCTTTATAAGGCCAAAATAAAATAATGTTACAGTGTTTTTTGAAGAGTAATTTGGGGCGACATTCGGCCCCATTCCCCTCCTCAAAAAGTATGTTTTTGCCCCTTTTTTGAGTAAATATTCCCCTCAAAAAAAGAAAAAAAAAAAGTGTTTTTTTGTTTTGTTTTTTAATTTTAAATGTTGTTTCTTAGATGACTACATGTTCTTGATGTGGATTTAATATTAAATAATAAGACAGAGACTTAATACATATAACAAATACTATCTTTCTTCTTTATTTTAACATTGTCAAAATTCCCCCTTTTTCCAATTCACGTCAAATATTTCCCCCTCTAAAGGGCCCCGACCACCTTCCCCCGAAAGTAAAAAAAAAACACCGTGTTATGGTTCATATCACCATGCTAAAAAAAAAATGTGGATAGGGTAACTTTTTCTTTTTTTAATATATTTTCACCCCAATATTCAGTATGTTGTTATGTAAAGATATGGCCACTGATTCAGGTCTGTCACACACAAAAACAACAACATGGAAAACTTGTTTTATGAATGAAAATATTGCCTGTTGTGTAACTGAAACCATCACATCATTTTATCTTTGCCTAAGTTTACTGTGAACTGATTATGAAGACTTGAAATTATGTATTGATCATTTTAAATACAATGGTACCTCCTACTTACGCATGGTCGCCTTGTCTCTCTATGAGAGAGATGAGCCTGGTTGTCCTAACAAAACTGTCTTGTACAAAATCACCTTCCACACACTAGTCATAGTTAAGGAACCATTAATAACTAAGTAACTATTTATTATCATAGTTAGCAGTTAGCAGTTTCAGGATTATTTTTGCACTGCCTGGTTATAAACACTATTAGTAATACAACTGTATTACATAGGTACATGATCATCACGACATACCGTATTTAAGTTAAAAAAAGCACCTCCCCTAATAATAGTGCCTCCTCCCCCACCCCACCTTTTTTAAAAAAAAGAGAAGAAAACAAAATTTCAACACATCATAGAAGATCGTATAAAAAAATCTAAATTTAATAATTTCCTATCTTTTTCCCCCTCAATTTTATAACAGCGCCCCATGCCATTTTGCATAGCGCCCGGGCGCTACTATGACGGGAAATATGGTACATATAGGGTGAGTAGGGTAGTTTTAAGGAGTAAAGGCATTTAAACATAGGGATGGTGGTGGGAGAGTTATTCAGTCAGGGAAATTTTTAATTATGCTATTTGATGGAAATTTGGATACTTACATGTATGTGAGTTGGTATATTCATTCTGTGGTAGTTGTTACGTTTTCTCTGTAAGTCTTCATTAACTAATTTACAGTAAGTCCCAACTGTGTTATGTAATTAAAAAGAAAAAAAAGGACATAGCTGCAAGAATTAATGTCGTGGGAGAATTCGGTAGTAGGGGCAAGCACCTGTTTGAAACTAATGACTGGTAAGTAGTAAGTGGTGCCACAGTGCATTAAAGGCATAAAACATGTCTTACTTGGGCAGAAATATATTGGTTAGAACTTCACATTTAGTAATATTTTATGAGATTAAGAAATTATTTTAACCGGTTTAGGTAATACCATACTTTTATTGGTTTACCATAAGGCCAAAGAAAAACAGTTTGTTTCTGGTCTGTTTTTAAGGTCGGTAGGAAATTATTTTTTTTAGAATTAATCCTTACTATACTAAGCCCTACACGCATATTTTCTTGAACATGTTACATATTATGAGTGTTCCACAATACTTACATGCCTTAAAAAAACTAAAAAAAACAAAAAAAATCTTCTTTTTTTTGTGCCCTAAAAAGTTTAGGGTTGGGGCCTTAAACATAGGGTCGGTCGGAAGACCAGAAACAAACCTTTTTTTTTTGCCTAAAGGTATATATGGAAAATTCCATATATAAACAAAATGGATGAATCAAAATGGAATGAAAATACTGTACCGGGTATTTGCCACAATACTTCCCCTAGTAGAAGCGCCCCTCACCTTTTTTAGAAGCCTTACCTTCATAGAAAACCCAAAGATTCTTCAAAATTGAAAATATGTTCCATCTTGGGTAAAATAACAAGATTCATTTTAATTGTAGATTTATTGTGAATGACATTTGAGGTTCAGCTTGGGGTATACAATCTGACAAGAACTGCTTTTAAGGAAATATTGCATCATTCTATATAAAATAGGTTTTTTATCTCTCAAAAGGATACAAATTCACAACTTTCATCTTGTTCAAGTTTCTTTCTAACAAACTTGGATACATCTTTTCCACTTGACGTCATTGTTGATTAATTGGCTAAAAAATAGAAAATTATAATATTTACAAGTCATAAGGAAACAATTATCAAAATTATAAAAAAAAATGTTGTTTTTTTGCTAAACATCATTTTTGCCTCTTTCTTTCTCAACATTGTTACATTTGGGATACATTTAAAGAAGACAATGTACTGCCTGCCTTATTGCATATTTGCACACCCAAATCTTTAAAAAGTTCTGCCTAAACACTATATCGAAATCACACATTATCTCGAAAAGTGCTTTTCACCTACTGAAGGGAAAAAAGCCCTGCAATTAAACAAGTGTTCAGCTTTCATAAGTCTTTTGTGTTAGCTCTACCTCAGAAAAATCTATCTTTGTTTCAAGTTACACGAGTGACCCTATTTTGTACACCCGACCCTAAATCTTTTTTTTAAATCATAAACAAGAAATGTCATACCCTCTGAAATAAAGATAATGAGGAGTTTAAATAATTCTCAATTACTCGAAGATGTTTTTCAACCAAGTCATTTGACAGTATCAAAACAAACACATTCATTGCCAGGGCTAAAATTGACCGTCATCCAAATTTGAAGTTGCTTATGAAATCAACATCCAACAATACCAACTGTTTTTAAGGCACTCAAACCTACTGATTTGAGCAGTTCAAAATAGCAATATATTATATATTCTGTGATGAATTATAGAAATTTCCCAGTTTGAGAAAATCTATAACATATCCCTTCCTCTACTATGCTATCTCGCTTAGTGCGCAAGATAGCACAGTAGCCAAATGTTATGAACTAAACGATAGACGTCACGATATTACGTCACGAATTGACATCATAATATTACTCCGCGCTGTCGCCAAAGGAGTGACAGAAGAAGGAATACTTGTGTCAAAAGACGATTGGAAAGAAATTGATCACAGAATATATACTTTATAGTTTAATTAACATTTTTGTTGTGATACGGAAAATAATTCACTCGTGAGAAATATTCTTGCGATATAGAAACTCAAGCGAAAACACACTCGTTTCTATATCACAAGAATCTTTCTCATTCGGGAATTATTTCCCGTATCACATGAATAATGTTAATTAAACTCTATTTATTATTCATTTTCAAATTCTGACACATCAAGCAGTATTTTTTAGTTAAACATGAAACATGCATACTCTTTTTTTACATGTACGTTCAGTATTTCTCTTGTACCATCTCTGTCTCTGAGTGATGATACATGTCAACTAAACAACTATTAAACTAATTGGCTTTAATAATAAAAATATGATCAATCTAATATTTTTAAGAGCTTAAATGGGAAGTACAACATGGGTTAGATTCACAGGGTCAATCCTTTTATAAAACAAGAAATCTGTGGATTCACATGTCTCGCCTAACGGGGGCTGGACTTTAAAATAAAAAGGTCAATTATGCTTAAATGAAAAGTGGGGTGGGGGGGTATATTAACATTCTAAACAAATATGGTAAAGATCATATAAAAAATGAAGTAACTACAGATTTAACAAAGGAAAATACAATATAGCATTTTTCAACAAATCAAGGGCTAGCTGGTTTTCGAAATTGTCCAAAATCATTGATATACCATGCTTTGCACAACTAGACATCATACTGAGGCTTCCTGCCAAATTTTGTAGAAATCCAACAAGCCGTTTAGGAGGAGTATCGCCGACAAGAAATTTAAAGTAACAAGACGCCCAAGAGGGCCTGTAGACGCTCTACTTGTATGATGTGGTTCAAAAACATAAACATGATAGAGGCCAACCCAAGAAACATGTTTCCTATATATTATACAATTATGGACTTTTCAGCTGTTATACATGATGTGATATGCACCAAAAAAATCATTATTGACCGAGGCGATAGCCGAGGTCAATAATGATTTTTTGGTACATATCAACATCATGTATAACAGCTGAAAAGTCCATAACTGTTTTATTATATAACCCTCAATTTACAATTATATAAAACAGGTCAATATCAAAAAAACAATTATATAAAACAGGTCAATATCAAAAAAACAGGTCAATATCAAAAAAACAGGTCAATATCGCTAGATATTTTTTCTAAAAAATTACTTTTTAGCCAATGAAAACGCGTCTATTTATAGGTTATATAATAAAACTCTATGTAAACTTTGGGTTATCGTGGCGGCCATCTTGAATATTTGACAACGAAAAACACAAACTTGATAGAGGCCAACAACAGGAACATGCATATGATATTTAACTAGAATGGAATAAGTGGTAATATGTCGTTTGATAAATAAGTTTAGCCATGGTGGCCATCATGGATGACTGGAGGCCTCAAAAACACAAATCTGAGGGGGATTAACCCAAAGATCATTGTGATTATTAGTTTCATCAAAATCCTTCAAGCAGTTTCAGACAAGATGTCATTTTTAACGTTTGCCTATATAACTCTATGTAAACTTTGGGTCGCTGTGGCTGCCATTTTGATTATTCGACGATAACGAAAAACACAAACATGACAGAGGCCAACCTAAGGAATATGTATATGATATTTCAGTAGAATGGAATAAGTGGTTTCGGAGGAGATGTTGTTTGAAATTTCCTTAAATTTGACCTAGTTTTAGCCATGGTGGCCATCTTGGATGACTGGTGGCAGCGAAAAACACAAATCTGAGAGGGGCCCTCCGAAGTAACATTGTGATGAAGTTTCATCAAAATCCTTCAAGCGGTTTCAGAGGAAATGTTGATTTTATAAAATTGCTAACAGACACGCGGATAGACGGACGAAAAGTGATCGCATAAGCCCTCCTGGCCTTTGGCCATTAGAGCTAAAAATGACACTGTCATCAATCAGCAAACTGGAACAAAAGCGCGATATGCACAACTAGACATCTTACCGATGCTTTCTGCCAAGTTTCGTCGAACTCCAACAAGGCGTTTAGGAGGAGTAGCGCCGACAAGAAATTTAAAAAAAAAAAAGTCAACTCCATCAAAAATCAACTAACCGGGAAAAAAAATACAATAGGCACAGCAATGCTTCCTGCTAACAAGGCGTTAACACCAAAAAAAAAAATGAAATAAGAAAGAAAAAAAAATTAAACAAAATAAAAATAAAAATAAAAAATAAAAAAAATAAATTAAAAAAAAATTAAACAAAAATTTAAAAAAAATATAAAAAAAAAATAAAAAAAAAAAAATAAAATAAAAAATTAAACAAGAGGCCCAAGAGGGCCTGTGGACGCTCTACTGGCTAAAGATAAAGTTTATGCACAAGGGGCCATAACTCTTTCAAATAATGTTCAACCAGAACATGGTGATGATATAGGCAATTAGGCTTGGTACTGATTGTCCCTGACAAGTTTCGTTGATATCCAGCCAGAGGTTCAGGAGAACTAGTCTGTACAAAGTTAGTGTATTAAAACTTTTAAGGGGCCAAAACTCTGCCAAAATTCATTCAACCAGAACAAGGCAATGATAGGTGCAACTAGGCTTGGTACTGATCATCCCCATCAAGATTCGTTGAAATCCAGCAAGGAGTTCAGAACAGACTAATCTGGACGTTTCTCTACTAAAACCTTTAAAGGGCCATAACCCTGACAAAAATCATTCAACCCGAATATGGCGATGATATGCACAACTAGGCTTGATACTGATCATTCCTGTCAAGTTTCGTAGCCCGGAAAATGTTTGTGTATCAAAAACCTTTAAAGGGCCATAACTCCACCAAAAATCTGTTAACCGGAATGCGACGATGATATGCACAACTAAGCTTGGTGCTGATCATCCCTGTAAAGTTTTGTTGAAATGTGGGGAGACGTTCAGGAGAATAGTCCAGACAAAGTTTGTGTATTAAAACCTTTAAAGGGCCATAACTCTGCCAAAAATCATTCAACCGGAACACGGCAAAGATTTGCACAACTAGACCTGGAACTGATCATCCCTAAAAAGTTTTGTTTAAATCCGGCCAGGGGTTCAGGAAAACTAGTCAGGACAAAGTTTGTGTATTAAAACCTTTAAAGGGACATAACTCCGCCAAAATTCAACTGGAACACAGTGATGATATGTACAACTAGGCTTGGTACTGATCATTCCTGAAAAATTTCAATGAAATTTGGCCAAATGAAGGCCCTTTTTCTTAATGAGGCCAAAATATAGCATATTTCAGAAAATCAAGGGCCATAACTCAGGTGTAAATGGTCCAATCTGGCTGGTTTTCAAACCTGTCGGACTCATTGAGAGTCAAAATCTGGTAAAGTTTGGTAAAGATCGGATTAAAAATGAAGACCCTATCGTATTAAGGCAAAATATAGCATTTTCAACTAAATCAAAGGCCATAACTCCGCTGTTGCTGGTCCGATCTGGCTGTTTTTCAAACTTGTCCAAGCTTTCATTGATATTAACAATCAAGTAACTTTTGGTAAAGATCGGATGAAAAATGAAGACCCTATCTTCTTAACGAGGCAAAATATAGCCTTTTTTAACTAAATCAAGGGCCATAACTCCACTGTTACTAGTCCGATCTGACTGGTTTTCAAACTTATCTTTCATTGATATTAACAATCTGATAAAATTTGGTAAAGATCGGATGAACAATGAAGCCCCTATCGTCCTAACGAGGCAAAATATAGCATTTTTAATTAAATCAAGGGTCATAACTCCGCTGTTACTGGTCCGATATGGCTGGTTTTCGAACTTGTGTGACCTTTCAACGACATTAACAATGTGGTAAATTTTGGTAAAGATAGGATGAAAAATGAAGGCCCTATTGTCTTAACGAAGCAAAATATAGCATTTTGAACTAAATCAAGGGCCATAACTCCGCCGATACTCCTCCGATCTGGCTAGTTTTCGAACTTGTCCGAGCTTTCATTGATAGTAACAATCTGGTAAAGTTTGGTAAAGATCGAGTGAAAGATGAAGGCCCTATCATCTTAAAGAGGCAAAATTTAGCATTTTTAACTAAATCAAGGGCCATAACTCCGCTGTCAATAGTCCGATCTAGCTGGTTTTCGAACTTGTCTGAGCTTTCATTGATATTAACAATCTGTGCTAGTTTGGTATATAATAAATAATAAATGAAGGTGCAGGAGCGTTCACAAGGCTTAATATGGCATTTTTCAGCAAAACAAGGGCCATAACTCTAGTGTTACTGACCCAATTCAGCTGATTTTCGAACTTGTCTAAGCTATAATTAGTATTAACAATCTACGGAAATTTGGTAACGATCAAATAATAAATAAAGGTGTTAGAGCGTTCACAAGGCAGAAAATAGCAATTTTCAGAAAAAACAAGGGCCATAACTCTGGTGTTACTGATCCGATTTGGCTGGTTTTTGAACTTGTCTGAGCTTTCATTGATAATAACAAACTGTGCAAGTTTGGTAAAGATCAAATAATAAATGAAGGTGCTAGAGTGTTCACAAGGCTTAATATGGCATTTTTCAGCAAAACAAGGGCCATAACTCCGGTGAAATTTATCTGATCTGGCTGGTTTTCGAACTTGTCCGAGCTTTCATTGATATAAAGACACTGGCAAAGTTTCGTAAAGATTCAATGAATAATAAAGGCCCTAGAGTGTTCACAAGGCAAAAGTTAACAGACGGACGGCCGACGGACGACGGACGGACGACGGACAACTCGCCATCCCATAAGCTCTGCTGGCCTTCGGCCAGTAGAGCTAAAAATTAAAAAAAAAAAAAATTAAAAAAAAAATTAAAAATTAAAAAAAAAATATATATTAAAAAATAAAAAATAAATAAATACATACTAATATTTAAAAAAAAAGGGCAAAACATCTCGTAAAGTTTGGTAAGATCAGATGCAAAATGAAAGCCCTATCGTATCAACGAGGCAAAATATAGCATTTTTAACTAAATCAAGTGCCATAACTCCGCTGTTATTGGTCCAATCTTGCTGGTTTTCGAACTTGTGCGAGGTTTCATTGATATTAACAATCTGGTAAAGTTTGGTAAAGATCGGATGAAAAAAGAAGGCCTTTGGCCTGTAGAGCTAAAAATCATCAGCTCCAAAAAGTAGGTCAAGGTCATAGATGAAATCCAGGCATCCCAAAAAAAAGATGCACTACCGAAGACACAACTATGTCAAAATAGAATATGTTTTCTTCCAAAGATTAAGCTATAAATTAGGTTTAAAACATCTAGTGCATAATTCTAGTTCATGAGAAAGTGATGTAAATGTAACAATTAAAGTTATCTGCCCTTTGCTTGGATGGTGAAGGTCACATCCACATTTGCTTTGTCACGTTGCAATGTACCACTCAAGATACAACTATAAGCAAAGTTTGAAAGGTCTAGTGCATACAGTTTGTGAAAAAGTGACCTAAACGCAAAAGTTGAACCTAAAAATTATTAAGTTATCTGCCCTTTGCTTGGAGGGTCAAAGTCACTTCCACATTTGCTTTGTCACGTTGCCATGTACCACCCAAGATACAACTATAAGCAAAGTTTGAAAGGTCTAGTGCATACAGTTTGTGAGAAAATGACCTAAACGCAAAACTTGAATGTTGACGTCGCTGCCGCTGGAAAAGCAACACCTATGTCTCTTTTTTTCTTCGAAAAGGCGAGACAAAGACTAATTATTAGAAGACTTACACCATTGTAAAGTAACCTGACCCTACATGTATGTTTGACTAGAAAATTTGTTTCTATTGTCGAATGAGTTCTTAAGCATTCTCGAGATACAGACTTCATCAAGTGCCCTATAAATTATATAACGCAACAAATAGTTTTAATCACAGACGTTATCATTCATAATAATAAACAGACTTCCTATCTGAACTAGTGAAGATGTAATGTTCTTTCTTTGAATTAAGACCATTCCATTTACTCGCAGGCTGATCTGGGTTTACAGGACATTGTAAACCCTGATCAGCCTGCAGGCTGATCTGGGTTTAATGGACGCAAAGGCTATTATAGTAAGTCGTGCTTAGCGGGTTAAAGGTTCCTTCCAATTTCTTTCAAATCAAAAGTCACTGATTTCGATGAGAATACATTCAAAAGATCCATAATAAGTAGCAAAATGGGAATCCACTTAAATTTATTTTTAAAAACAGAAATTTATCTCATTTGTTTAAATGTAAAAATATCTTCAATTTAGGCTTTTCCCTTAAGAATGGATTGAATCAATCACTGACATAGCAGGGCAAGTAGATTTCAAAAGTCCACTTTTTTTTTAACTTACCCCGAAATTATTATTACCCATGAATAGCTGCCGGTACATAATTTTTGTCGACAGCTGTTTGTCGATATTGAATATTTCACTTTTTTACTTTGTTTTATTTATAATTAATTAATAATACACATGTGATCAGAAACAAACAATAAGGTTCTATTTTCCTTTATTTTTCTTTTATTTATAAATTGCATCATAAACAAAAACAACATTATTTTCTTTTACATGTTTTGGATCATGCTGCAAATCAGATCAAAAACCGATAAGGTCGAGTAAATTAAACCATCCAAAACAGTAACGCGTTCCTGGTGTTATTTAGCAGCTTGCATTTATGAATAAGCGTTCTTTGTAATGCGCTTTTATGATTTTATGATACAGACTTGCTAAAAATGAACTAACAAGAGACACTCTACTAGCTAAAGACAAAGTTTGTATATAAGGGGCCATAAATTTGTCAAAAATTATTCAACCGGAACATGGCGATGACATATGCAACAAACCTTGGTAACTCATCATCCCTGCCATGTTTTTACTGAAATCTGGTTAGAGGTTCAGGAGAACTAGGCTGTACAAAGTTATTATCTCCAATGTAAAAGGTCAGATCTTGCTGCTTTTCGAACTCGTCCAAGCTTTTATTGATATCAACAATCTGGTTAAGTTTGAAAAATATCAGATAAAAAATGAAGGCCCTATCATGTTAACGCGGCAAAAGTTAACGGACGGACGGAAGACGGAGGACGGACAATTCACCATCCCATAAACTCTGCTGGTCAAAGGCCAGCAGAGCTAAAAATAGAAAAAAATATACAGCAATTCATCGAAAAGTAAGAATTTGAAACGAAATCACCGTTGAAATGGTTAATATTTGCTTCTGTTCAACGTGACAAATTCGCATGACCATTCAATGTCAATATGAAAGCTGTAATGCGACTGGTTCAAATTGTGTAATCAACCAATGAAATATGCGCTTTAAAATTGATGAAGTTTGATCAAGAGAGAGAACTTTTTGTTTTTCGACAAATGCAGCTTCAAATTTCACACAATAAAACATGATTTTAGTTTGAAAAGTTTGATTGTCCCGATATTTTTTAGACTAGTCTGACGGGCAACCATTTTTGAAAGAGAGACTAGCCCGGATTCAGATTGGACTAGCCCTGGGCATCTGGCTATCCTATTCTTGGAGCACTGATAGTGAAACTTTCTGTCGTACTCCCCTTTTAGCTCTAAATGTTTAAGGAAAATACCATAATTTGAAAAAACAATTAGTTTGTGATAGGTTTTAAATGTGTCATAAATTTTGACATGAATGAAACATTTACATGCATAAAACTCTACATGATATGTTTGTTTGAGTCAAGCAATATTTTGTGAAATTCGCCAACTGTGTCACATGAAAATGAGATAAATTCACAGCTTCATATCTATTTTCTATTAAAGTTTAGTTGAATGCATGTATTACAATCCCTCTCCTATCTTTTTTCATTGATGTGATGTCTACATTTATATCTGAACAGAGCTGGACAATTATTTTTCAACCGACTTCCGTCCGACGTGGCAAGTGGTTTTGAAAAGTTACTCTTCCTTATTGAAACTTCAAACGTCCTGCTTTTCAAGTATACATTTGTATAAAGAAACAGTAATCTAAACTTTTTAAAAGCAATGCCAAAATTTTGCCAGGGGTCTGGAAATATTTTGAAAATGCACTTGCCCTGCCCAAAGTGTCACTTGCTCCAATTTGAAAAGTCACTTGCCTCAAAATTAAGCTATGTTAACCTGCCTTTTTTTTGAAACCATGCCCTAATTAAGTTGAATACTTTTCTATTACTGTTGTTTTTTTGCCATAATTTTTTAGATGATTTCATTGTAAAATTAATGCCTTAAATTAGGAAGGATCAGAGATACCGGATGAAAAATGAAGGCATCGTGTTAACGAGGCAAAAGTTAATGGACGACGTCGGATGGAGGACGGACAACTTACATGTACCATTCCATAAGCTCTGCTGTCAAAGGCATTATCCATGTATCAGTGTTTTCCTCCATCGGCGGGAGAGGGGGGTGTCAGTGGGGATACCCCGAGGATAAGACATCACTGATGAACATGGGATAGGTAATTACCGTAGATAAACCAGGTGCCTACACGGTTATATTAGATATTGGTAGACCCTATGGAATTAAGACGTACATGATGCTCCTAGTGCAGTAATTACAAAAGGGCAGGCAGATAAAAAAAAAAGATGCATTAGGTCGAACAAAACTTTTTTCTACTTTTGTTATAGACTACACCAGATAAAAAAAAAGAAAGACGCATTAGGTCAAACAGAATTTTTTTCCTACTTACACTTTCATTATAGACATCATGTAGATAAATCAGCAAGCTTATTTTTCTGTGTTGGAAATTATTAGCACGGTTTATACCTAAATCTGACTGGTATATAGTTGTTTTTCTGTTAATATCTTTTTGAGATGCCACTTCTTCCAATAATTAGTCGAAGCAGATCTTGGATACAATGGCAAACATGCTTCAAAACAAAAACACGCCATTTCGTCATTTATCTCGGATTCATTCAAAACAAATATGGCATTTTGAAATAAAAACAGATGCACACCTATCCATTACGACATGCGTCGATAGTCCCTTTGCTCATCAAACGCCGTCAAATTGCCATAATCGTTTAACTGCCCTACTTGTTTACAAATTGGTTCGATTGAATTGCCATTGTTTCACTTTAGCCCGAGGTAGTGAATGGGAGTTGTTTCATTGGCAGATAAAAATACATTGGTTATTTGATGGAATACAGTTCTAGGTCAAGTCTTGCGTCATTATTTTTAAACATTGAACAGAAGATTACCTTGGGTCACTACGACACACCGACCAATATACAAAGCGACAACACCCTCTCAATAACGTATTTACACAATGATGTGTATTTCACACTAATCTGGCTCGTGACTTACTTCCTGCATAGAGAGGCTCGTTCCAGGGGTATAGTTCAAACGGACGGTATATGAAGGAAGGGATTAAGCAATCACGAACAACACAGGTCACTCACCGTCAGTTTTATGACACTTATCAGTAATATTAGAAAGCGACAGACGGTTAATTCCTGTGCAATTATTGGCAAACTTTACAGTCAAGGCAAATTTTCCCTTGATTTTTATCTAATGCTGAAACGTCCATCGGGCAAGTGACAGACAACCACATTTATGAAGGTCACCTGCCCACACCCAAAATCCACTTGCCCGTTGCCCGACGCCCCAGGCAACCATATTTCCGAAGCCCTGCTTGCAGATATATTTTTCAATGACTAATTTGAGAGTCCATTCTTCAAAGTTAATCATGGGAGAAAGTAGTGAGTCTATTCTTCAAAGTTAATCATGGCAGAACGCATTCATTAATCATTTATTTGTAACAACAAGTGCTTACAACAGCTTAAAACAGTTAAAAACTCCAGTGATCCATTACACATTACGCTGCCTTTCAATTCTGATCATAATGATATATATATTTCTGTAAAAAAGACTGACAACTGACAGAAATAAAACCTTTTGTTTGCTTGTTGTTTTGCTGAGATTTTCTCTTTTCAAAGTTATAACATACATGTAGGTATCGTTAATTTTAATGTTTAACTATTCAAAATGTTTGTTGTTGATAGAAACAATTGAGCCATATATCTGCAGCTATTTTGTGATATAGCAGTCAGCGGATGGAAATACTACATTTATTTATAGGGTTTCCTCTGATTGGTGTATTTATTTTAAGCAGCGTGTCAATTGGTTGATCATGCTTTTATCATTTAGACGTCATACAGCAGTTTTTTTCATGTTTAATCTTTAATATTGTGATATTTAGTTTTATATTCATTGCTTCTGTGACATTTTGACATAAAATAAAAAAAAAATAAAAAAATAAATGTGACAGGAAACATCAGCATGATCCGGTGCATAGAATTACCGAAAATAGACTTTTATAACTGATATATTAAAAAATATTGAAAGAGTCAATTTTATTTACAGATTTTGAAGACTAAAGATAATGTACTAATAATGATATATACTTTATAAAATATATTGTTTTTTAAATATATTTTTTTTCCGTATTTTATGAATATTGCTATAAACAAATAAATTGCTAATAAAATTTCATTTACGGATGATGATGTTGTTTGCATTAGTTTTTGTCCTATTTTACATGTGTTTAATCATCATAATAAATACAGTATAATTTTATTTATTGATATTGTAATGTTAAAAGGTCCTTGGTACTATAGTCTAGATACTGACAATTTTGAGATGTTCTTTCGAACAATATTGTTTGGCCCTTAAAAGGGCCTTTATAATGCATAAAGCATTTATTTCCTGGTGGATGAGAAACATCTATGAATGACAGATGTCAAGATTCTCATGCCACCCTCTTTGGCTCCAGGATGAACCAAGTCTTCGTCATAATGGCGAGGGAGCTTCAGCTTCCTCTGACATGACATTGATGAAGTCTTCCTGCAACATAACCCGCAGCCTCTTATTAATACTTCGTCGCACTTGATTGAAATGTGCGACAGTTGTGTTTCTGACATTTAAACACATGTCCATTATTAGATCATAAATAGTGTATTAAAAAGCCTATTCCCGTAATTCTATGGTGTATTCCGGTATATTCAGGTAAATAGGTGTATTCCGGTAATTATAGTCACCCGCATGATGAGTTTTTTTGTAGATATGGTTTAGAAACAACGTTGTATTCAAAATATGCTTGTCGTCTATACCTGTATCTATCGATTTACAGCTTATCGAACATTTTATGGATATCAAATGTGAAATATTTCAAATCCGAAGACTTTTTAGGAAGGAATATATAAATATTCACTCGAGTAGGACGAGTTGAAGGTGAGTCACTCGTCCAATGACAGAGCAGAGAATTTAAATATTTCATCAACCCAAAACCTACACCTGTATTAAATAATGATCCAGTGACAGTCTAGGCTCGCGTTAACCATTCGCCAAATCGCCATAGGCGAAAAGAAACCCGAACTGGCGAATGAAAATCGTAAGAAATACATATCAAATTCGCCAGACATCGGCCGTCTGGCGAATCCAAATTTCCGACAGATTTTGTCTACAATCTCGGAAAATCCCGAATTCTAATACACAAAGTCTTTCACTGTCTATAAGCCACTACCCCGCTGGGTGTTGTTAGCTAATTAGCGACAATCAATTATCTGGACTGATAAACTAATTATCGCAGTGTTTATTGAAGACCGCAGTCAAATTGTCGATGTGCGATAGACTCCGCCCACTGTTCCGACTCTTGCTGTCAATCAACTGGTTTGAGACCCCGCGCTCAATATTATCCACATATTTAACTGCGTTATCAAGCCGGGTAAAACATTAAAAATAACGTGGCGCCCTCTAGCGGCTAAAATGGCTTTTCTAAACACAAAGTTTGTTTACGAATTAAAAAGGTAAAGATGCCGTCGGTGTTTTTGAACTTTACGATCACTGATAAGACTAATTAGTTGTACACACGGTAGCGTAAACTGGAACAATGGCAAGTGTGAACCGATGTTTGATCGGCTGTCTCTGAATTGGGATAATTTATGGTCAAAAAATCAACATGAACAAATACGAAAGTTGCGCTTACTCACAATATTGGTACAATTTTAGAATGAAGTGGCTTTTATTACTTACTCTGTGCATGATATTTGTGGTGTATGTAGCATTTCTGAATTTTGTCTCACAATGCAGTGCCGCGATCTTTCTAGTTGGAACTCCTGTTAGTTGAACTTGTTTTATATGCCTCAGCTTAGCCTTCCATTTTTAAATATATTTATTTCTATGAATGTTAGTAGGTATATTGAAATACATTTAATGAAAATACTAAATGGTCTAATCAATGGTAACAAGAGTCTGTATTTTTATATTTTCTTATTATATGCATGCATTCATTCTGTCCTTTCTTAAATTTCAGTCGACAATTTTTAAAAATTAAAATAGCATTAAAGTAAATACAATTTTTAAAACTTTTTGGATATTTTACAGCTGCACTATTATAAGTAATTGTAAGCACTAAAGCAGAATGCATATGATGTGGACATATTGATACCATATACATGTAGGTTAATAACACATACTTTTTTAACTAACTGTTGATGTGTACACAAACGCGAAGTTTTAGCGCCTCCAATTCGTTAAAAAATATCTCGGCAAAAGTCTGGCTAAAGACTTTCTAATCTGGCTAAAGGAATTTTTAGGGCTTTAGCCAGATTTGGCTAAAGGGTTTAAAATCCTAGCGCTAGCCTAGACAGTGTACAGTAGAGAGAGAAATCGAAAGAACGGAAGAAATAGAAAGACAGGACTGAGGATAATTATTTCATCGCGAAAGGTAATGACACTGTTTAAAATCGTAAATTTCATACCTTTACATCTATTCCTGTATGTCTAAACACGATCAATGGTAATACAATTAAATGTTCCATCCAATACTCAACATATAATTGCAACCATATTTTAAATATCCTTAGAAACGGCAAATATTTCCTAAAAAAAATATTGATTCGAGGAAGCGGAAGTAGATCCGAAAGTGTTTGGAAAGTTCGTATTTTATAATTTATTTCAAAATTCTCTATTTATTCTCAAATATTGAATTCAACAGGAAGAATTATGTTCAATTTAAGAAACAGGCATCAATATGTATTAAAGTTTGAACCATAAAGATAGAATAAATATAAGTATATATAATACGAAGTCAACGATGCTAGCTTTGTATATTACTTGTGTAGTCAAAACCAAGGAAACGAGTGAAAGTGTAAAATCATGTGCCATTTAAAAGTTTACTGATGTTTGTTCGAATGCATTCATCTAAGTAGGTATTATTAGTATATATTCTGTGTGTATCAGATACTCCATCAAACGAGTGACTACTGAAACTTTATTGAGAAATCGCTTGTCTGCCTCCGTTTAAATCGCACTATATCGCCATTATCGGAGCTTGAAAAGTATCACTGCCACTGGTCAACTCGGCCCCGGGTCATTCTTTCTTCCGATTCTAGGTCAGAAGTCTTGGTTAAGACTTTAATCACGTTGTCCAGGGTCAGTTTGAGTCTCACGGTAAAAGGGTTATGGCTTATGCCAGACTGTGTCTGCGCATCTGGAGCTGCAGTGGCTGAGTGGGCGAGTGTTTAGCCATAGTCCTAAATTATGCACCGCTGGATTATTACCTTTTGTTATTATTACTATGGTGTGCAGAAATGAATTTCCTATCCCACCATATTTTTTCCCCTACGATCCCTTGGCAACACGCCGAGATATCAGTCAAAAGTGCAATTTAAATCTACTCTTCATTTGTCTGGATATCCGGTTTTACATTCCAAAATTATGTTTTTATTATTTGACAAATAGTTGACTAACCTCGTTTCGAAGTCAGTATCTTTGTCAAATTACCAAATTGATTCAAATCCTTTACACCTTTTGTTAAGTCTGATTTCAATTTATCACATTAAATTCACAGTTTGTACGAAAATCCATTCTGTGCGGAAAAAATTAAGCAAAATCGCAATTCCTGCCATTACAATATTTCCTACTGATGTTTACTTCCGGTTGTACTCAAAGAAATGATCCGATTGGATGATACTTTAACGGTCAAAACATAAGTAATCAGAAACCGTTATTCGTCCAATTGGGTCATTTCTTCGAGTACAACCTGAAGTAAACATCAGTAGGAAATATTACTTGGTGTCATTCGTGTTTATTCGTTGATTTGGGTGTAAATTTAATAACAAATCAACGTTTATTAAAAAAATCTCAGAATATAGCTCTGGACCAGCTTATTTCAGCACCTTGTGGTAGTATTTCATATTTTATTATATTCGTGTTTATTCGTTGATTTGGGTGTAATTTTTATAACAAATCAACTTTTATTCAAAAATCTCAGAATATAACACTGGACCAGCTTATTTCAGCACCTTGCGGTAGGAGTTTTTCATATAATTTTATGTATTTTGGGTCAAATCTCGATTGAAATAAGAAATTTGGTCCAGAAACCCTATGATACATTTTTGGGGTTGTTGGGTGTAATTTTGATAACAAATCAACTTTTATTCAAAAATCTTAGAATATAACACTGGACCAGCTTATTTCAGCACCTTGTGGTAGGAGTTTTATAAAAAAAATCATATTTTGTTAATTTCGTGTTTATTCGTTGATTTGGGTGTAATTTTGATAACAAATCAACAAATTTATTTTGTATTAAAGAAACATTTTATAATTATAAAGATTACAAAAAACGCAGAATCAGACTATTTTTGGGTGTAATTTTGATAACTATTTAAAAAATCTAGGAGCGTCTGTAACATGCTAAATAACCAGTTAAATTGACTTAATTTTCAGTTTTTACTGAAAATTTTATGTCGTGGTTTTAGATTATTTGGGGTGATTTGGTTGTGGTCCAGAACGCCACTAAAAAATGTATGTGGTGGTTTTAGATTATTTGGGGTGATTTTGGTTGTGGTCCAGAACCCCCAAAATAAATATATATCTGTATTATGCTGTATAACTGTATTATGCTGTATTACTGAATTATGCTGTATTACTGTATTATGCTGTATTACTGAATTATGCTGTATTATGCTGTATTACGGAATTATGCTGTATTATGGAATTATGCTGTATTACTGTATAGTTAGATACCCAAAATACACTCTTCATGTCATTACTGTATTTCCATCTTTCACGCTTTTTGAACATAAGTAAAGAATAAACAACAAACAAAAAAAGTAAATGCAAATATGTATTTCAAGTTAGCTCACTAACGGGGCTGTTTTTTTGCATTTCGGTCTAATTAATTGATAATCAATGCCACACCAGGACCCTTGTCTATCAAATGAACCATTTCACCCACATAAAAGATAATCGCTAAATTATCAACATGAAAAAGATCGATCAGAATATGTCTACACATTTAGTGACAGGTTAACTCCACAGCAAGCAGCGAAATTGGTCGAGAGGCGTCAGATGTCGTCATGCCAGGTGTCAATCATTATTTTGGAGAGCTTTATGTTAGAATGCAGAGACTATCGAAAGGGGTAATTAAGATTGATGCTTCGTAAATTCACTGCGTTGGACTTGAGTTTAATTGAATTACCACGCGTCATGACCCGAGGGAATGGTTCTGTTGAGAACCAACCCTGGATAGTTCCTTTCTATTAAACTTACCTACTCAATTAACAATTAAATGAAACGTTCCAGTACGAAAACAAACAATGCACACTTGTTGATGGAAAAATGTAGATTTGTGTCGAGTTTTGAAGATTAATTTGATCTTAATTTGCGTGTTATTAGCGTGTTTTTAGCGCTTCTTCCTTTGTTCGCTCCGAAATTTCAAGGGGCAAGAAGGGCTCCTAACTTATAGGTTTAAAGAGCCCGACATGAAAACTACGGGCCTCTTTAGTGTCGAACTCTGGTAAACCAAACCTACCTAGAAAATGGTGCAGACACCTAAGGATATTATGAGATCATCAACACAAATATTTTTTCTTTCCCTCAACCTTGCCAATTTGTTAAGCAAACGTTAAAAGTGTGTGTTACAATATTTGCCAAATGTTGCTTTATAGGGCTACAGTCAATAAAGGTTCAGTTTTATAATTGTAACTTGGTGCATTAAACATTAATTGATAGATAATTGAGACTGAATTATGGAAACAATATGATGGGATGCCGTACACACCTGTTGAAAGTGCATGACTTGTGTCTTTTTAGCAGTAGCCCAAACCTTCTCCCCCAAGAACAGTTTTGAAGGCTTTTTTAAGAATTTTGTTTTGGTTATACCACAGACTACCAAGTAGTGTTGTTCCGATTAATCAATCATCGATCAGTTATGCCTTTGATCTGATTAATCAATTACAATTTTTCATGATCTACTTTACTCCGTTGTTGAAAATTATGGCTTATTTCATTCTCTTGTACTAAAATATATTCACATATTTATAGTGGGTGTCACAACTTATTTTTTTAAATATATGTTGGTCAGTTTCATTCAGTTCCTTTATTACCAGAACATGGTATTTCTTGAAATGTGATTGTTTTTTTCATTATAGTCTGAAAAAGGATTACACTTGTCTTTTATAGCAGCCATGTTTAATCGATAAATGATCGATAATCGGTCGGTTAAATCTTCTGATGTTAGATCATGAATTTTCAGCCGATTCCCAACACTACTATGAAGTTTGTTCGAATGAAGTCCCTGGGGTCAAAGTGGTCCCACCAGGGAGGTTTAAACTTTGTATATAGAGATTTATTGGGGAAAAGGGAGGTAATTTTTCAATGATAAAACAAGTTTACTTTAACATATTATTTACCGTATTTGTCCTCTTTAAATGATCTAACTAGGCACATTGCATTTAACCCTGATTAAGCGAAACTAACTGTATGGTGAAAGCAAATTTTAATTAGAGAATCTCTTTTGCTTTCACCAACAGTTGTTCGCTATCAGGGTTAATGCAACTGCCTAGTTAGATCTTAAGGGACACACGGTAATCTTGATTTTATAAAAACTTGAAGTGTCCCATTAGTTTTTCTACATATCTTGAATTTGTTCAATAATTAATATTAATTATAGTAATAGTATAAAATACATTATTTTTGCATATTACAAACTGTTGATTCTATTGCACCAATAATATATTTAATCATATGGTAGAAGAAGAAGAGAAAATGAAAAATCTAAATTTTATTGAATTATATGCAAGCAGATTCAAGTCAAAATGATACAGGATTAATAAATCAAGACGCTAATTTTAATGCTTGATATAAACTTCAACAATTGCCGTGTATCCCTTTAATATTTATAACCATATATGAACCTTTCAATGTTTGTGGGTGGCGAGCATACCCAGGGGAATTAGACAAATGTAGAAATTGACTTTCTGTTATTCCCATCGGTAGGTGCAACATAATATGTCTACTACCCCTGGGTCTACCAATATACTCATATACTCAATATCAAATATCGCCATGTTGGAAACTGGTTCTGTCTTTTCCCTACAACGTGGATGTCTAATCCCTCTCACACACACACACACACCCACTCACCTCCCACCCCACTATTGATAGGTGCAATATAACCTAATTAAGGTTTCACTTTTGTTTTTCAGTTTTATATATCATATACATGTAACTGCCACTATTAAACCCTAAATTGTTTCCTGTCAAGAATGAATTGAAATAACAGAGCTCAAATAACTAATATTAATACCAATAATATTATGAATGTATATTATATTATATAATATACGTTCACTTAGTATACTATTATTATACATGTACAAAAATATAGTCTAAATTACATGTTCACTGGCAAACATGATACACTTAGTAGAATTTGTTTCAAAAAGTAATAAATAAAATGTGTACCCACTCACTTAATTGTCATCCTTTATTGCCTTGGACATTTTAATCAAGTAGATTATATAAAGGTGCAGATTGAGAAGGGAGAACATGCCCCCATACACTCTGTGATTTAATATATATATATCATTTTATATATACTTAGACTGTGTGAAGGGAATGTTTTCAACTTTTGAGTAGCTACTGTGACCTTGTAATTCTGTTAAAGAAAAATGATTACACATGCAAAGTTTGATGCAGAAATAAGAAAACGCTATATACTGTATACATAATTCAGTTTTGACACTTTTTGAACCCAAGGTACGGTCTGTGACATTGACTTTTTGATATTGGTATTACAGGTTAGATGGCTGTTGTCAATGACTATTCACGTGCAAAGTGAAGAAATGTGAAAAAATAATACAAAATTATTTATTTATGGGTTCTTAAAATACCCTGGTTAAAGCCGTTTATATTGTGTCGATTGAGTTTGTGTATAATAATATATATATATACCTCGTCGTCAATAGGTTTGAAAACGATGTCAGAATATGTTGTAAAATGTTCCTGTTAATGGTGGAATAGCGAACTTTTCAGTTGAAAATTGTGCTTTTGAAGGCAGACTTGACCTTGACCTTGTTATATTGGTATGGTAAGTTGGCTGTAGTCATTGACAACATGCAGATTGATTAAGATATATTTTGAAAAAAATAAGTACTGACAACTATATGGAATGTTATATTTTTGTGTTAAGTATTTGAAAGCATGCATGTATTAGCATATTCCAAATTAAGGGATAAGAGGATTAAAAAAGTGCTCCTTGGTCCCAAGATTTCTGTATCCACGCCTGTTATATAGATGTGTCCTTTTACTTTTGCAAGCTGTTTCCTCTGATCATTTGGAGTACTTGTCACATCTGTATATTGATCAGAGCTAACATGGCTTTTGTGTAATCAACCGAGCAATCTTCTTGTGCGCAACAAAATCTTTTAATGTTTGCATAATATTGATCTGTAAAAATGACATTAATGGCATTGACATTTCTCTTTTCAGTTTTCTTCCAGATTTAACTAGTTGTAACCAGTCCTGAAAAAAGGGGCCAGTTGGGAGTTAAAGGTCTTTGACTTATGCACCATTAAAGATAGAAAACTGAGGACAGAGGTTGGTTTTCCCAAATTTGGGTTTATATATTTAAGTGAAGAAAACAATGTGATTTTCTTAATTCATAGAATAATAATAAATTTCAAGGCCACCCACCACTTACATTGAAATAAAGATATGCAGAATAGAATAGAACCTTCTCACTTGCAGAGTTTCTTTTGTAGACACAGCATCTAAGGTAAGCTATCCCACCAACAACAGCCAAATTTTACATTGTATGTACACCGTTTCTAAACATACATGTACTAATGACGAGGTATATAATATATAACTTACATATTTTGAGAATCCAAACTCTCTAGACACAATTGAAATGGTTTTAACTAGAAACTGGAGCATCAAATTAAGAGTTAAAACTCGTAAGAGCATTAACTTTTATATGTTGCATCTCTTGCATGATACATCTGGCCCGGTTAGCTCAGTCAACGAGCTCGGCTATTGCGCCGTTCGACTATTATTACCCGTGAGTGTAATTTTAGTGTGGGTTACGAGTTCAACCCCACAAAGCGGTACTTCCTTTTTAGTACCGTTATTGAATTACGTCAAACAATCTTGGTTTTATTTAGTTAATATTCAATATTATGGTTGGGGTGCTATGTTTGTCAGCGTAATTATTTTGTGTTTAATAGGCTAAAAGTTACGGACATTGTCCTTTAAATGAGCATGAAAAAAATTGAGAAATTAATTATGAATTTGGATAAATTCTATCACTCCATCGTAGTGTCATAATGGGTAATGGCCATATTTTTGCCTGGAAACCACACAGGCATTTTTTAGGATGCATGCAAAATGTCAAATGCTGTGTTGAGTTACCTTGCGTCTGTATTAAACATGTATCTGCCAATGTTAAATAGCTGTATTTAAAGTCCCTATCCCGCCATCAACAGGCTAATTTTACAACAGGTGTACACAGTTTCTAATTTAAAACTACCGACAACAAGGTATATATAGATCTCGCATGTTTTGAGAATCAAAACTCTATAGACACAATAACAGCTTTAACCAGCCAGGCCAATCCCCAAAACCGGAGCGTCAAATTAAGAGTTACCAACTCATAATTCGTTTTACACATATTCAGTCACAGGTACTTTAAAAACCCATGAATAAACCTATACTTTTAATTAACAGGTAAAACACATAAGGATATTACTGTATATTATGTATATCAAGGTGTTAACTAGTGTTCAGGCTTAGTAATCACTTAACACAAACTTTTTTTTAAATAAAGACAGATGGATAGGTTCAATGAAAAAAGTAATACTAAACTTCATGAAGATTGTGAAGTATCATGGAAAAACATTTTTGCAGCGCTAGATCTGCCTTTGTAGACTATGAAGAAAATATCTTTACTACGGTACGGAATCCAGATAGGGCCATCGCAATCTTGCCTTATTCTGTTCAGAACAAGGTGAGATTGTGATGGCCCTATCCGGATTCCGTACTTTACTACTTTTATTACACTGTAGTTATATCTTCACTTTGCACAGCAGTATATATTTTTATCTTCATTTTGTATACAGTACATGTATATTTTTTATATCTTCCCTTTGTTTGTCACAGCATTAATTTAATATTATTTCTTTTGCAGATATTGTGAGACATCTACCCTGTATGTTTACACCTAAGCGTCTATTTATAGATGCACATTAACGCACCAGCCTCACAGCATAAGCAAACAGGTGCCATTTAATTTTCAAGTGTAACACAGTTTACTTTTATAAATATGGCTGCTCCAATTGTGAATTCCCGGGAAGCGGCAAAAAAGTACTTAGCGTCTCATAACATCCCGCGGATGTTTGAAAGTCTTCTCAGTTGTCTAATGCTCGAGCGACCCGACGATCCCGTGGAATTTATAGAAAAAAAGATGACCCAAATTAGAGAAGTCGGAGTGGACAACGTGAATTGGGAAACCTTCATTCTGCCGCTACACCCGTACCGTGACCCAGTTAGGCTCACGCATGTACATGACGGTAGTAAATTCGATAGAGAAAGAGAAGTAGACGCTGAAATTAAAGAAGATATGAAGGAAAAATCTTATTCACCAGAGGTGTTCAAACTAACGGAGGCTCAATAAATTCTGTGATATTGTGATAAAAACCGAACATGTTGTTAACATCAAATTATTATTGAAGCAACTATATTTTATTTGTTTATATATAAAAAGTATAATTTTTATACCAAAGTTTTTAGCTTAGCAAATTAAAGCTATACAGTTGTAACACCTGGTCTTGAAAGTATTAACTGAACACACAGCTTTGTTATGGTATTAAAAGCAATATAAAGTATTAAAGATTTATCGTACAGTGGAATGCATTTAGGGAAAAGGGCATTTTAGTATTACTATTAAGATATATTATGTATAACACAACAGTATTGGTATATTTTTCTATGCTATATATGGATATAATGTTGAAAGTTTTATAATAATCGTATACATATGGAGGGCTCTACGCGAAACTATTGTATCTTGTTCCTACCTATGTAGATACAGTAGTTTCGCATTCACCCATTGATAGGTAGAATATTAGATAACTGGTACATGGTACTAAATATACTTATTTTACACCAGTATAAGTTTAACCAATATTTTAACTGCCTTTTTGACTACCACAGTCATAAGGAAAAAATCTCACGGCGTAGGAACAAACATCAGTTTTTAGGGTAATTTGCCAGAATTTTAATTGT
Organism: Cyrtodaria siliqua; assembly: GCA_037043455.1. Lineage (NCBI taxonomy): Eukaryota > Metazoa > Mollusca > Bivalvia > Adapedonta > Hiatellidae > Cyrtodaria > Cyrtodaria siliqua. Next base: position 36,091 of record JAWPHD010005433.1, on the reverse strand, counting down.
TTTTCAGATACCACTAATAGCTTGTAATTTCATTAACACCTCCCACTAGAATTAAAAACGAGTGGTTGTTCCTACACCACCTGAGATTGTTTTCTCGGAATAGACCTAGTGATGTTATTTTCCACTACTGTACTGTTAACATTTACTTTATTCCGACAAAATACAAACATTCCAAATTTGTAACTGATTTGGATAACAATATTGGATCTCGAGTACAACAAATTGTATTTTTGTTCCATATTGCACTCACATTCATGTACTAGTCTCCAAATGCCATGTTTTATCGTAATGACTGCCTTTTAAGTACATATGAATGTTTGGCACACATGTTTTACGTTTGAATTATGCTACAGTTTGATTGGATATCACTTAAAATATAAATCGTTTGACATTTCACATGGACATTTTGCATATTCTCCGTAATGATAAAGAAGTTGAAAACCAAGAAATGAAGCATCTGTCGATCACTAACACAACGTTTGCTCAGGTTGCAAGTGAATACAAACTACTTGACACATTCTTCATATATATATATGGCATTTAAAAGTTATTGTTAAATCTAATAGTATATATGGTTTATGTTTCAGAAATAGGCAGTTTATTACACTGTAGTAAAGGTTGGTATGTTTTGTGACGGTAGGAAATTAAACTAAGCTGCAGAATATTGGCTGCAGGGTCAAATTAAAATATAAATTTAAGGATGCCTTTGCGGACCTGAGTATCTATAAAATATTTTTGATTTATAAGCCGAAGCAGTCTTGCTTTCTTTCTTTTTTAAATCAAAAGCAAGCAGTATCCTGTCTCGATCAGTTGACATGGAGATTGTGATGTATTCTTATATTCTCACTGACGGAAAAGATGGAACTCCTTTTTTTTCTACATTTGCTTATAACAGTCATAATTCATGTCAAAGTTTAGAACTATATTCTATGCTCACTAAATATATGTAAATTGCCTCACGCGCTGGCGTTACTTGTGCATTAAAGGAGTATATAAGAATTTAACTAACTTTGAATTTTATTAATATCTGCAGGACTCACAAACTTGCCAATTTTGGTTATGTCAATGGAGTTTATGTCTGTATTTATTGGCGAAACTGTTGTAGTCAGCATGCGATCATGTGCTTCATATTACAGCTGTTTATAGCGAGCATGCTAGTTGCCATAAATATATAAAGGAGTGTAAGGCATAGGAGATGATACTTCATTGAAAAGTGAGAAAATTAAATACTTTCAAGAGTGCCACATGAAAAGGTTGGAGTTTTCTAGCTTTGAGATGAAATAAAATACTTTATTTTACAAAAAAATAACAACTGTTTATGTTATGCCTTACAGTTTTTTGGCCACTTTATTGGCTCAACATAGTGAACTTGCCACTGCTAACTGACGCGGATGGGGTCATTGTCATACCGGGTACTACAGAAAGGCACCCGGGGTACATTTATGTACACAGAAACGTACCCGAAAATCATCGAAATCCAGAAAGGCCCCCAAATGTACATAAATGTACCCAAGACAAAATACGATGTAGTAAAACGCGGCCGTAACGCGTTCTGTTACTTCACAGAAACGAAACTTTCATTGTTTACAAAGTTTAATCGATTAACTTTTTAAAAGCTGCTCGCAGTTGCCTCCGCCTTAAAGGAATGCAGTTGGTCTAAATATTTGACCAACTCTTCTTGACTGACGAGCTGCATATCCGTTTACTTTTTTGCGCGGAGTTTGATGATTTACAACTTCCGGTTTTACGACAATAAGTTCTGTATTTTATTACTAACTATGGCACCCTAAATATGTTTTAAAGAACAATAGCGCAATAGTTAATGATAAACAATATTGTTTAAGTAGTTGTTTTATCAAGTTCTAAATTGTTTCAATTCCGCCAATGAGATCTTGTTTGTCCGGGTACGTTTCTGTATATTTGGGGGCCGTTCTGGAATTCAGAGATTTGCGGGTACAATTCTGTATACATAAATGTACCCCGGGTACCTTTCTGTAGTACCCGATACGACACCCCATCAGACTAACAGTTAGACCATAACGTTTTTTAAATACTTGACAAACTTTCCAGTTATAAACAGTTTTTTATTATGGAAATATGTATTTTGAGAGTGATATCTCTAACTGAAATTAGTAATTCCTAAACTATTAAAGTTTTTTCTTCAGCAGTTTCCAAGCTAAGAAAAGGGACATACAGCAATCTTGATTTGTTAAAAACTCACGGGGTCCTGTTAGTTTTTCTTCATGACTTGCATTTGTTCAATCACTAATATTAATTATTTTATAATTGTTAAAAACAAATTGTTTTTACATATTACTAACTATATATTATATTGCACCAATAATATAATTTATTTAAAAAATACTAATTTTAATGCTTGATATAAAATGCAAGATTGCTGTTTGTCCCTATAAAGGGTTATTTTTTAAATTAGTCTGTCCAATTTAGAATATACCTTTTGTTTAACTGATAAAAGTCAGTTCCATTGCTTGGCTTTACAGAAAATCTGATCTTATAAGTGAAGGTGCACATTAGGCTGTGTTATATTTTTGTTAAAAAAGTTCATTCATGGATTGTCATTAAATCAGAATTTATTTTTTTAATATTTATAATTACATTGTACATTTACATGAATGCAGTGTTGTTTTGCAATATTTTACATGCATATATATCTTTAAATAACCAAGAAGTGTCTTACTCATGTTTGTCCCCGTGTGGTTCCCGGGCAAAAAATAGGGCCACCGCAGATCCCGTTAGAAAGGTAGGCAGTGTGGTAGAACACCCCACCCCCTCAAATTCATGTTCATTTTATCATTTTTTGTTCATCCTCCTTAAAGGTCTTCATCATGACCCCTGCATTGTTTCAGGTGCTATCTCGCTCAAATCACTAGAGCAGTGGCAGAAAAACAATAAACGTGGCTCCAGCGTAAATGGAGTGCCTACAATAGAATTTGCGGCAACTCTGCAGTTCTGCAGGTGAGAAGGTTCTAGGCCCATTCTCCATATTTTATCTTGATGTAAATGGAGGATGATCCTGGCATGTTCATTCCTGTTAGGCGCCATATAACCTTTCATGTGTTGGTGTGCCTTAAAACCCAGTCAAATTCAATTCATGTTTGTCATATATATAAATCTCAAGATTGTGTCATATTTATCTTTCTTTCTGCTTATATTTTGTATTGTCTCATATTTATATATTTTATTTGCATTTAATTGTATCCCCAAATGAAAGCAAGTCTTTTATGAGAAGCGACGCCAGCTTTCTTGTGACTTTCTCATCATAAACAAAACCAATGAAAGAAAAACAGTCGTGGATATCCAGTCCAGATAGGAAAATTCTAAGTTATGAAAATTCCAACTCTCAATATATAAAGCGTCATAGCATCGGGCCTCGGTTCTGGCAAAAATAGTGATACCTCGTGTTAGAGAACCCACAAATGAATCTTAAATTTAACAAATAATGTATGGTGCTGAGGTCCATATGCAAGTTTATGGACTGGGCAGTCAGACTGCATAATTATGGATCGAAGCACCATACATTATTTGTTTTATTATACCGATCTGACCAACAAATTAAAACATTACCTTTTATGTTTTATTTAAATTTGACATCGTTTTTTTCACACATCCGAAATTATAGCTCTTAGACCGGGTCCGGTCAATATGCAAGTTTATGGACCAGTTGACATCACATTAAACAAAGATTGGAATATGCAAATGAGGTATAATATTCTTATTTATTTTAAAACATATGTTTGCAGTGTCTGCTGGGTAATATTCAAGGTGCTGTAGATAGACTATTGTTCTTATTTATAGGCTTTATTAATTGTTTAACAATATTTCTTGAATACCCGATAAGGATATTTTCATTTAACATGTTTTGATCGATTGGTTGCAAGTTTCCAGACACTAACTTTAGTAACGGTCATATTATATCAATATTTTAAAGCTTAATTTTTTATGTAACTTCTGGTTATGGATATTTGCCTAGGAGGCTATGATATAAGTTCTTGTTTAAAGTTCCACGTCTTTGCTCTGCAATTTGAACAAGGTACTTCATCAAGTATAATCTTGGAACATGCAATATGGTACTTTAGAAATGCAATAAGCCATTAACATTGTTGAAAACGCAATACAAATTTCTTATTTTAAAAGCATAATTTTCTATCTTTTTTATTTGCAGCATAATTTTCTATCTATTATATTTACAGCATACTTTTCTATCTTTTATACTTCCAATGATTGAATATATGTAATGTTCAATGAACCATACGTTGTTAAGCTTCTTATTGTATTGATGCTTTTGAATGTGTGCTGATATAGTAGATACTGCTGATATAGTATAACATGCACAATGTTGAAATAGTATAAACAGTAGATACATATTGATACAATAAAATACATGTTGATACGGTAAATACATGTTGATATAGTAAATACATGCTGATACAGTAAATACATGTTGATATGGTAAATACATGTTGATACGGTAAATACATGTTGATACAGTAAATACATGTTGATATAGTAATTAAATGTTGATATGGTAAATACATGTTGATATAGTAAATACATGCAGATACAGTAAATACATGTTGATATAGTAAGTACATGTTGATACGGTAAATACATGTTGATACGGTAAATACATGTTGATACAGTAAATACATGTTTATATAATAAATACATGTTGATACGGTAAATACATGTTGATATAGTAAATACATGTTTATATAATAAATACATGTTGATACAGTAAATACATGTTTATATAATAAATACATGTTGATACAGTAAATACATGTTTATATAATAAATACATGTTGATATAGTAAATACGTATTGATACGGTAAATACATGCTGATACAGTATATACATTTTGATATAGTAAATACATGTTGATACACAACAAAATTTGTTTTGCATCACTTTTTTATCACTTTTTCATCTACAATGGGTTGTTTTTAGAGTACCACTGAGGGAGAGTGAAAGTTTAATTCTATCCAGTTTTAAATGCATATACGTGTACACTGAGCTTTGTGTTCTTCTATACCCATACAACCTTTGTTTTTGTATTTGATTTGCACTTGGAACATCAAATTTATGCAAATAAATAAAAATATTGAGAAAAACATTGATTATTTTGAATGTTTGTTGGTGTCTTCTGTGCCTTACCGACATTGTTAGTTGTATTTAACAGCCAGGTTTCGGAGATCTTGTTATGTGAACACCTCCGATTCTGACAGCCTGTTCCACAGAACGAATACATTCAGGCTAGTACAATACACTCCCAAATTGGCGATAGAATTAAAAAACAAGAAATGTCACAGTAAGTGACAAATGCCCCCGAAGTGACCTGTAAGTGTGACCTTGAACTTGGAGCAATATGAAACCAACAGATATATTTAACAAGAAATCCGTGGATTCACATGTCTGGCCTAACGGGGGCTGGACTTAAAAATAAAAAGGACAATTATGCTTAAATGAAAGTTTGTAAACATTTTAGTAATTAAAAACAATCGAGTTTGCCGTTTGCTGAGATGACATTTAAGTGCATTTGTTTAAAAACAAAATGCCATTCTATTAAAAACAAGAGGGCCTGTTGATGCTCTACTGCATAAAATGGGTCTTTTATGAAGGGTTGTCGACATAAAATTCCCATCGGTAGTTTTTTTAAAACATTGCAAAAACAACAGGGATAGGATGGCCTTAGATCGCTCACCTGGTAATCATGGGCAATAAGTCTGCTGTGTCTAGTCTGTCTAGTCTGGCATGGGCATTTTTTAATTTGTCCCATTTTCTTCTATGAATGAAATTTCATAAAAATGGGGGGGGGGGGGGTATATTAAAATTCTAAACAAATATGGTAAAGATCAGATAAAAAATGAAGTAACTACAGATTTAACAAAGGAAAATACAATATAACATTTTTCAACAAATCAAGGGCCATAACCTGTCTTTACTAACTAGATCTAGCTGGTTTTCGAACTTGTCCAAAATTTCATTGATGCACAACTAGACATCATACTGCCAAATTTGTTAAGGAGGAGTAGCGCCGACAAGAAATTTAAAGTAAAAATGTCCAAGTGCCATAACTCCGTCATAACTGGAACAAAAGCGCGATATGCACAACTAGACATCTTACCGATGCTTCCTACCAAGTTTCGTCGAAATCCAACAAGGCGTTTAGGAGGAGTAGCGCAGACAAGAAATTTGAAGAAAAAATGTCAAGGGGCCGTAACTCAATCAAAAATCAACGAACCGAAAAAAAAATGCAATAGGCACAGCAATGCTTCCTGCTAACTTGGAGTTAACACAAAAAAAAAATGAAATAAGAAAATTAAAAAAAATTAATATATATATCAAACAAATATATATATCTATTGAAAAAATAAATAAATAAAAAATATATACTAATAATAAAAAAAAAAATGTAAAACATCTGGTAAAGTTTAGTAAAGATCAGATGAAAAATGAAAGCCCTATCATATTAACGAAGCAAAATATAGCATTTTAACTAAATCAAGGGCCATAACTCCGCTATTATTGGTCCGATCTGGCTGTTTTTCGAACTTGTGCGAGCTTTCATTGATATTAACAATCTGGTAAAGTTTGGTAAAGATCGGATGAAAAATGAAGGCCTTTGGCCAGTACAGCTAAAAATCATCAGCTCCAAAAAGTAGGTCAAGGTCATAGATGGAATCCAGGCATCCAAAAAAAAGATGCACTACCGAAGACACAACCTTGTCAAAACAGAATATGTTTTCTTCCAAAGATTAAGCTATAAATTAGGTTTCAAACATCTAGTGCATAATTCTAGTTCATGAGAAAGTGATGTAAATGTAACAATTAAAGTTATCTGCCCTTTGCTTGGATGGTGAAGGTCACATCCACATTTGTTTTGTCACGTTGCAATGTACATGTACCACTCAAGATACAACTATAAGCAAAGTTTGAAAGGTCTTGGTGCATACAGTTTGTGAAAAATTACCTAAATGCCAAAGTTGAAGGTAAAAGTTATAAGGTTATCTGCCCTTGCTTGGAGGGTCAAGGTCACTTCCACATTTGCTTTGTCACGTTGCGATGTACCACTCAAGATACAACTATAAGCAAAGTTTAAAAGGTCTAGTGCATACAGTTTGTGAAAAAGTGACCTAAACGCAAAAGTTGAACCTAAAAATTATTAAGTTATCTGCCCTTTGCTTGGAGGGTCAAGGTCACTTCCACATGTACCACCCAAGATACAACTATAAGCAAAGTTTGAAAGGTCTAGTGCATACAGTTTGTGAAAATGTGACCTATAAATGCAAAAGTTGAACCTAAAAATTAGTAAGTTATCTACCCTTTGCTTGGAGGGTCAAGGTCACTTCCACATTTGCTTTGTCACGTTGCGATGTACCACCAATGATACAACTATAAGCAAAGTTTGAAAGGTCTAGTGCATACAGTTTGTGAGAAAATGACCTAAACGCAAAACTTGAATGTTGACGCCGCCGCCGCCGGAAAAGCAACACCTATGTCTCTTTTTTTCTTCGAAAAGGCGAGACAAAAAATAATTAAAAAATAAAATAATAATAAAACAGACAATAAAAATAAAATAATAAAATAATTCAAAAAAAATAAAAAAAAAATAAAAAAAATAATTTAAATTTCAAAAAAAAAATCAATTTTTTTTTTCACGACACGACGTCTTGTTGTGGTGAGCAATTGTGCGAAGTTATTTGAAAATCTGTCGATTATTGTCAGAGTTATGAAGCGGACACGATTGTACAGACGAACGGATTTTGACCTTTGATCTCTAAGTGTGACTTTCTCCTTGGAGCCACGGACCTGGATTTTGTGCGCGACACGTTGTCTTGTTGTGGTGAGCAATTGCAGGAAGTTATTTGAAAATCTGTCCATTATTGTCAGAGTTATGAAGCGGACACGAGTGTACAGACGAACGGATTTTGACCTTTGACCTCTAAGTGTGACCTTGATTTTGGAGCCACGGACCTGGTTTTTGTGCGCGACGTCGTCTTGTGGTGAGCAATTGTGCGAAGTAATTTGAAAATCCGTCCATTATTATGAAGCGGACACGATTGTACATGCGACTACTATATGCCACCCTTCAGGGGCATAAAAAAAATATTTTTTCATTAACAGCCCATCAACACATTGTTTTAGTTATTTTTAATAGCCTCAGAGAATTTGTTTGTTTGTTTGAATGGTGTTTTGAATCATTTTTAGCACATTTTAGTACATATATGACAGTGGGTGTTTTTTTGTGGTAGAGGCAGACCACCCCATTTTTCCTGGGTAGAACAAGTACTGTATACCTCACGCCATCCGTAAGAATTTGCTCCCAGAGAGATGGGTAGGATACATAGGATTTTGGAAACCTGCCCTACCCTTACTAACAAATAGATTCCTATGTTCTTTAACATACTGAGGATAGACCCCGATACAAATGACCACCCGGTTAACGTTCCCATCCGACGGACGAGGCTAGTGCATTGCCTAAGGACACACAGAAGTAACCCAGTGGTGCCAGTAATGCTTGACTCCATGATCCCCAGATTCAGCTAAACGTGCCAACCACTGGAACAAGAAACAAATGTTGGATACTCCTTGAATAAGTTCTCATTGATGCAATATATTTAAGCTTATGCTACATGCAAAACATGAGACTAGTTTGTGTAGTATCAATAAAGAATATCTGAACTAACTTGATAGAGGACCATAATCTTGTATTACATTCAAAATATTAGAACTTTATGCATGGTGGTTTCATAGAATTATTTTTTTCAAGTATCCCTATATAAATACATATAAAACAATCAAAACCTCCACATACAAACTTTGGACCCAAGGGAGTAGGCATTTTTTATTGAGTAGACTTTATTCATACAAACTAGTACCTGCCGATCATGTCTGAGAACCCACTATCTTTTACTATTTTTTAGTAACAATGGGCATCTTGACTGTTGCCGTAACCTAATTTTATCTAGTTAAGGGTTATGTCACCTTTTGTGGAATTCCATTGAAAGTGCATTAAAAAAAAAGAAAAAAATAGAACTCCAAAAATCCTGAATATTTTTACATGTAACTAGCAGTTTAATATTTTTACACGTTTATCTAGACTGTGCTTTACTTGAATAATAAATACTTACTTGATAAAAGTGTATTGATCCATACTCAGCTTATGTCATACACAAGGTCATGGGTGTATAGACTAATTCACATATTTATCAAGTATGTATCTATAAATCAAGGGTAGCACTGCCCAGAAGAATGTGTAAACATATTATACTGAAAGTGTCATGCAAAAATATTCAAGATTATTTGATTTCTAATTTTTATCTTTTTCAAATGCAATGTCAATGGGATTACACAAAATGGGACATAACCCTTAAGATGGGCCAAGAAGTTTCTGCAAAAAAATCTCATTTAAAGCGAAGTTAACGCTGCGCAAAGAGTGATTCCAACAGCTCACCCATGAGCCAACCAAAACCTGAATGATAAAGAGTATCTTGGACAAAGGTCAATATCAGTCTGTTAGCCTTTGTTGGAATTGGGATTATTGCTAAAACTGCTTGACAAACAAGATTCGTAATAGAACTATGGCATGCGTCTCCATGAGTTCTGTTCATGACAGTGAATACAATGTCATATTTGAAGTTTCATTGAATCCTACGTGGGCATTCTGAGATATATTTATTTTTGAGTGAACTGTAGTGACAGCTCTTTGCCCGTCCAACCATCCGTTAAATTTTTCTTAAACGACTTCTCATAGATTGACCAAACTTCACATGCATGAAGCTGAGGTCAGTGGCTTTCAAGTTTGTTAAAATTAGGTCAAAGTGACATTCAAGATGGCCGCCATTACCATAAAAGGTTGAAACCGTAAACAATCTTCTTTTCAAGAACAGCTAAAAAAGATTTTGAGTTTTTCTTTACAAATGATCAATAATGCCTAGATTATCAAGTTTGCTCAATGAAGTACCCTGGGTCAAAATGACCATGTCATGGTGGTCCTAAGTTTGTATACAGAGAATTTGCTGTTATTAAAAATAGAAAAATAGTTTACGCTCAATAACTTTTGTTAGGAGTGAGAATGATATAGTGACAAATTTGCTGTGTCGGTAGCTTATATGGAATTGAATTGAATTGTATTAGAGTTTTAAGGTGCACCAACACATGAAAGGTTATATGGCGCCTAACAGGAATGAACATGTCAGGCTCATCCTCCATGTACAATCGAGATAAAATATGGAGGACAGGCCTAGAACCTTCTCACCCTGAACTGCAGAGTAGCTTATATGGAAAGGACGCTTGGGATTGCAAATGAGGTCACTGGGGTCAATGTCACTTTGTATGTAGCTGTCAATAGCTTTCATGGAAAGGAAGCTTGGGATTACATTTGAGGTCACTGGGGTCAAGATCAAGCTCATAGTTACTAAATATAGAAAAAAATCTGCTCAGTAACTTTTGCTAGGAATGAGATATTGTGAGAAAACTTGCTGTGTAGGTAGCTTATATAACAAGAAAATCGGTAGAACCGATGGATGCTCCCCTAAGTATAAAATTACAAAGGGCAATAACTCTAATTTGAATGAAGACAGAGTTACGGTTCTTGCACTCAGCACTTCCTCTCATTGCCCTCTATCATTGTGTGAAGTTTCACTGCAGTCCCACCAGTAGTTTTGAAGCTGTGTTCCAGACAGAAATTTTAAGTATAAAATTACAAAGGACCATAACTCTAATTTGAATGATGACAGTTACAGTTCTTGCACTGTGCACTTCATCTCATTGCCCACTATCATAGTGTGAAATTTCATTGCAATCTCATCAGTAGTTTTGAAGTTAAGCTCCGGACAAAAGTGAGACGGACGGAAGGACAAAGCGGCGGCTCCCCCGAAAATTTCAGGGAGCATAAAAAGGAAACTTAGTATTGCATTTGAGGTCACTGTGGGGGTCAAGCTCAAGGTCGCTGTTACTAAAAATAGAAAAACGGTTTCCACTCAATAACTTCTGTTAAGAATGAGAAAAAAATAAGACGAAACTTTCTGTGTAGGTATCTTATATGGAAAGGTTAGGATTGCATTTGAGGTCACTGGGGTCAAGGTAAGGGTCGCTGTTACTAAAAATAGAAAATGATTTCCACTCAACAACTTTTGTTAGGAATGAGACATTGTGATGAAATGTCGTGTTGGTAGCTTATAATTATGGAAAGGAAGCTTGGTATTGCATAGGAGGTCACTGGGTCAAGTTCACTGTTACTAAAAATAGAAAAATAGGTATCTTACATGGAAAGGAAGGTTAGGATTGCAATTTAGGTCACAGGGGTCAAGGTAAGGGTCGCTGTTACTAAAAATAGAAAATGATTTCCACTCATTAAGTTTCGTTATGAATGAGATATTGCAACAAAACTGGCTGTGTAGGTAGCTGATATGGAAAGGAGGATTTCAATTGGAATATGGAAAGGAAGCTTGAGATTGCATTTGAAGTCAAGGTCAAAAGTCATTGTTACTAAAAACAAGAAGCACTTCTGTCGGTGCAGTTGCTCCACTTTCAAGGCCGTGTTTCTTTATTGGGAAACTATGTTAAAGGGCATAATTTTGATTAATTGCATAACAGAATTATTTCACTAAGTCTTGTCAACTAAATTTTGTATAAAAGGGGCCATAATTTTGTTAAAATAAGATAAAAGCATGAGTTATAGAACCTGACTGTGTGCTGTTGTCTAATGATGTGTGATGTTGTTGTATGATGTTGTCTACAAATATGTGAAGTTTCATGTTAAAAGCTTACATACAAACTTTAATAACATTTTCTACGTATACTAGAAGGGTGTTGCATGGAACACTTGTGTCGCCTGCCGTGTGCTTATTTCAGCAAGTACAATCTAACTATAAAGTTTGAAGACAGGGGGTGCAATCCTTCATGAATTATGGAGCAGTTTTTATTTTTGAAGTGTTAAAGTTTATGAAAAAGGTCCATACATCTGCAATGGATAATTGATAAGGAAGAACTGTATTAAGTTCGATATTTTGCATAAAGTTTTATGAAAGGAGCACAACTCTGCCAAAATGAAAGTCATAGTTATTGGACATGTGTAACGACATTGCTTTGGTTAAGATGAGGACGTATGTGAAGTTTCATGAACATAGGTCCAATACTTTTCAAGTTATGGCCAGTTATGAGCTTTGTTAGGTTGCAGGTTAAAGTTTTATGAAAAGTAGCATAACTCTGCTGAAATATAGTCAGAGTTATTGGTCATTGATAATAATATTATATATTGTGTGTGGTAAGATGAATATGTGTGTGAAGTTTTATGAACTTTGATCAAATACTTCTGAAGTTATGGCCAGTTATGAGCTTGGTTAGGTTGCAGGTTAAAGTTTTATGAAAGGGGCATAACTCTGCCAAAATTAAAGTCCGAGTTATTGGACATGTATAACAACATTCCTTGATGTGTGTGTGTGTATGTGAAGTTTCATGAACATAGGTCAAATACTTTTCAAGTTATGGCCAACGTTAGGTTGCAGGTTAAAGTGTGACGGACAGACAATGGACAAAGTGATCCCTAAGTGTCTGTCATGCTTCGCAGGTGACAAAAAAAAAAAAGGCCATCATTTTGTTAAAATAAAAGCATGAGTTACAAAACCTGGCTGTATGATGTTGTCTAATGATTCTAATTACATATGTGAAGTTTTAAAACATTATGTAGTTTTGCCGATACAACCTTACATACAAACTGTAAACCGGAAGCTGACGTCGATTAAAGAGAATGTAGCGACACAGCCAAAAAAAGCTCTGTTACTAAGAGTTCTGAAAAACTTGGAAAAAGACGAAAGAATTATCAAAATCGGATGATAAACAAAAAAGATATGACCATTTAAAGATTGTTCTAAAACGAATATGGGAGCCGCCATTTTTAGAACTATGACGTCATAGTTCCATATTACCATATATGGAATATTGATAAATATAATTTAAAATGAAGAAAATCACTGCAAATGAAAGCGTGTTTTTACTGGTCATAAAAAGCATTATTGCCATTAAGTATTAGATATTTTTCATACAGCTGCTGTCATTTTTTTCCCTATAAATCAGTAAATTTTCATATTTATAAATATTCCATATATGGTCATTTAGAACCGTGATGTCATAGCTCTCAAAATGGCCGCTTCCATATCCGTTTCAACAGAAACTTCAAATGATCATATCTTCTTTATTTATTATCCGATTTTGATAATTCTTTCACTTTTATTCATTTTTTTCAGAACTCTCGTTTGGCTGTGGCGCTACATTCCCTTTTAGTGAATACAATAGCTCTATTCAGTTCTTTGAAAAAGTCGAGGTCATGTGTAAAGTTACATTGAATTCTTTTAAGGGGTTTATGAGATATGAGAAATTGAATATTTGAACAAAAATAAACAAGAGGCCCAAGAGGGCCTGTGTATGAGGCGCCATACGTGACTATATGTTGTAAGATAAATATATACGTTGTGTGTAAAATATATATATTGAATACAAAAATATATATGATACAGACAAATAGATACGTTACTCCGAGATATATATATTGAATACAAAATATATATGATACAGACAAATATATATGTTACTCCGAAATATATATATTCTGTTCAAAAATATATATCATACAAATATATATGTTACTCCTAGAAATAGATATTCTGAAAAATATATATTCTGTTTTTAAATATATATTGTAGACGCAAATATATACTGTGTTTTTTCAAACCATTTAATCGAACTTGAAACGATTCAGTGCAATGCTAAACAGTTCAGTCGGAAACATGAATCATTATATCTCTCCCTCTGACGAAATGAATGTTGTTTAACGGCTTATCAACACAGTATATGTTATTTAGAGCCGCCCCCAGAGAGAGGAGAAGGATACACAGGAATCCGGGAACCGTGTCCTACTCTCAGTATCGAATATATTCCTATGGTTCTTCAACGTGCTCGGAGGATAGACCGATACACAGGACCGCCCGGTTTAGGTCTCCATCCGAAGGACGAGGCTAAGGGAAAGTGTTTTGCCCAAGAACACACCGACGAATCTCAGTGGCACCACGGAGGATTGAACCCGTGAAATCCGGTTACAAATCGGCCGCGCTACCGACTGCGCCACGCCAGCCGAGGCCACGCGCCTGATGCATTCGGATAATATAAACATTATTGAGGTGGTAGAACGGAGGGTGGGGTATACGGTTTACGTGATCAATACGTTGGTAAGAAGATGGTGCATCGACGAATCTGATATGTCACGACAGTTTCTTGTATTACAAAACTACTTTTAGACAAAGTATGATCATTATCGCAGTCGCGTATTTCAATATCAGCATACTCGAGATACTGGCTATTACACTACCTAGGTCTGAACCAAGGCCTGAAATTGCAGGTTGCTTAACACAAGAAAGAAATAATATTCTATCTGAAAGACAGCATGGTTTCAGAAAGAAGAGATCCTGTGAGAGCCATCTCATAATCATACTCAGGACTTAGCATCCGGTGTAAATGACAAACAACAGAGAGATGCCATTCTGCTCGACTTCGGGGATTGCGTAGACCCCAATCAGAGATTTTTAAACTTTTTAACCTGTTTTTAACTGCACTTGGACCGTTCACCACTTGTACTTAGTTCACCACATGTGCGAGTATGTTCCGGAGGAACCCGGCACATACCGGACGCTGGGAAATACGCTCTTTAAATTTGGCTTGTCTCGAGTTTGAAAAACGGGACAGTGTAGCAGTCTACGCCAACGTATATATTTGCAGAAGGCATATATATTTGGAAAACAAATATGTATTTAGTTTCGGTCACCCAGAAGTTCGCACCATTTATTTATCGATCTTTCATTGATATATTTGTGTCTGCAATATATTTATTTTAGAGAAACTATTTGTTTCCATCTCAAATATTTTCATCTTCAATATATTAAGACAGACAATATATTTTTATAAACCGAATATATTTTTCGGTATAACATAAATGTTTGCGTCTACAATATATAAATTAGGAAAAACATATATTCAGACTGACGTATATATTTGCGTCTACAATATATATTTAAAAACAGAATATATATTTTTCAGAATATATATTTCTAGGAGTAACATATATATTTGTATGATATATATTTTTGAACAGAATATATATATTTCGGAGTAACATATATATTTGTCTGTATCATACATATTTTGTATTCAACATATATATCTCGGAGTAACGTATATATTTGTCTGTATCATATATATGTTTGTATTCAGTATATATATTTTACACACAACGTATATATTTATCTTATAACATATAGTCACGTATGGCGCCTCATACCTGTGGACGCTCTACTGGCTTATATGGCTCTTATAACATCAATGAAGCGATTGACTATCATCTTAAAGAGGCAAAATATAGCATTTTAAACTAAATCAAGAGCTATAACTCCGCCAATCTGGCTGGTTTTCGAACTTGGCCAGTAGAGACAATAAAAAATTTAAAAAATCAAAAAAAAACATTAAAAAAAAAAAAAAAAAATCAATAAAAAAAAAAAAAATGAAAAAAAAATCAATAAAAAAAAAAAAATTTAATTAAAAAAATAAATAAATACTTATATAAAAAAAGTCACATAAAATCTGGTAAAGTTCGGCAAAGATCAGATGCAAAATGAAGGCCCTATCGTATGACGAGGCAAATTATAGCATTTTTTAACAAAATCAAGGGCCATAACTTCGCTGTTACTGGTCCGATCTGGCTAGTTTTCGAACCTGACCGAGCTTTCATTGACATTAACAATCTGATAAAGCTTGGTAAAGATCAGATGAAAAATGAAGGCCCTACCGTCTTAACAAGACAAAATATAGCATTTTGAACTTAATCAAGGGCCATAACTCCGCTGATACTGGTCCGATATGAATGGTTTTCGAACTTGTCCAAGCTTTCATTGATATTAACAATCTGATAAAGTTTGGTAAGGATCGGAACAATGAAGCCCCTATCGTCTTAGGGGGCACTTCACAGTTTAATTTACATTTCTCAATCATCAAACACATGACAAGCTCTTAGCCTGAATCCTTGAGCAAAAATAAATCACATCATCATTGTGTCATACATTTCTTAGAAGACAATAAAATTACCCATGTTTCCATACCAAATAAAAGTATCAAAAAGCATTTTCTGTACAACTTTAGTCCCATTTCTTTAAGATTACCCCACCCCTTAAAACATGCTAAAAATGCAATTTTAGCAATATTTCAAATGTCAATAAATAAAAACAAAAAATGTTCCTACACATATCAGGGTCATGTCTGCACTCATAATGCTCTTGCATATCAGGAAATGCTAAATTTTACATACCTAGTCCGGCATTTTAAAAAGTTATTCCACGCTGATCTCCTCGTCAGTGAAAATCAGCCATTTTAACTACTTTTAGGAAGTTTTTGATTGGTTCACATTTTTCTATTTATAGCCTCCAAAAAACCCAAAGAATGCATATTCCAATACACCAAAATAAACTTAGAAGTAATCAAAACTGAAAAAAACATCAAACATGTGCTTCATAATTATTATAAAGACCATCCATGGACCTAAAAGATGCTTAGTTGATTTCTTTCTGATTTACACCATGGACATTCATGCGAAACTGAGGAGTGCCCCCTTAACGAGGCAAAATATAGCATTTTTAATTAAATAAAGGGCCATAACTCCGCTGTTACTAGTCCGATATGGCTGGTTTTCGAACTTGTCCGAGCTTTCAATGATATTAACAATCTCATAGTGTTTGGTAAAGATCTGCTGAACAATGAAGCCCCTACTGTCTTAACGAGGCAAAATATATCATTTTTACCTAATCAAGGGCCATAACTCCGCTGTTACTGGTCCGATAAGGCTGGTTTTCAAACTTGTTCGAGCTTTCAACGACATTAACAATCTGATAAAGTTTGGTAAAGATCGGATGAACAATAAAGCCCCTATTGTATTAACGAGGCAAAATATAGCATTTTTAACTAATTCAAGGGCCACAACTCCGCTGTTACTAGTCCGATATGGCTGGTTTTCGAACTTGTCCGAGCTTTCATTGATATTAACAATGTGGTAAAGCTTGGTAAAGATAGGATGAAAAAGGAAGGCCCTATCGTCTTAACGAGGCAAATAATAGCAATATAGTGTTTTTAACTAAATCAAGGACCATAACTCAGCTCTCACTCGTCTGATTTGGCTGGTTTTCGAACTTGTCCGAGCTTTCATTGATATTAACAATGTGGTAAAGTTTGGTAAAGATAGGATGAAAAATGAAGGCCCTATTGTCTTAACGAGGCAAAATATAGCAATATAGCATTTTTAACTCAATCAAGGGCCATTACTCCGTTGTTACTTGTCCGATCTGGCTGGTTTTGGAACTCATCCGAGCTTTCATTGATACTAACAACCTGTTAAAGTTTGGTAAAGATCGGATGAAAAATGAAGGCCCTATCGTCTTAACGAGACAAAAGTTAACGACGGACGACGGACAACGGACGGACGACGGACAACTCGGCATCCCATAAGCTCTGCTGGCCTTCGGCCAGTAGAGCTAATAAAAAATGTCAAACTAGAGGGGTGTTCCTCAGAACACTTGGTTTGCCTGTCTTGTGCTTATTAGTGACCTTTGACCTACTTATGGGACTTTATAATAGCAGATAAATCATTTAGTAAGTGAAGATAAACATGTTTGTGAAGTGTCTTGAAACAAATGTGAAGTTATTACTTTCCAAGTTTTGAAGACGGTTTGGTGGCTAAGTAAACATTTAAGAAAAGAGAAAAAATCTTTAAATTAAAACAGGGTTATAACATGTAGCATTTAGTAATTGATAAGGAAGAACTGTATAAAGTGTCATGACCATAGGTCAGTATTTTGCCAAGTTAGGAAATAAGGTTGCAGGATAGGTTTTAAGAAAAGGGGCATAACTCTGCCGAAATGAAAGTCAGAGTTATTGGACATGTGTAGCGACATTCCTTTGGTTAAGATGAAGATGTGTGTGCAAGTTTAAGTTCTTTTCAGTTGTGAGCTTAGTTAGGTTGGAGGTTAAAGTTTTATAAAAGGGGGCATAACTCTGTCAAAATTAAAGTCGGAGTTATTGGGCGTGGGTAACAAAATTCCTTGGATTAAGATGTAGATGTGTGTGAAGTTTCATGAACATGGGTCAAATACCTTTCAAGTTATAGCCAATGTTAGGTTGCAGGTTAAAATGTGATGGACATATGACGACAGACCAATGGCGGACAAAGTCATCTCTAAGTGTCTGCCAAGCTACGCAGATGACACAATAAGCTGACACTGAACAGAATACAAACCGATATCAATGCTTTCTTAAATACTTTATTTGCATTTTAAACAAGAAAAAAAAAAGAGAATGATTCAATTCACCACTATTGTATCTTCTTATGTATATGAGTTATAAGATATAATTCACTGAGCTGAATTAAGAACTATTTACAACATCACACTGCTAGCCTACGCCATGTCATTTTAAATATGGAACTGTTTATCCAAGTATGGTTTGCTTTGGAAGCAACATTTAATATACATTGCTATTTTATTTCGTTATCATGTAACTGAACAAAACTTGTCGTAATTCTCAGGGTTTTCCCCAGGTCATATAGCAGTAATACTACTTAATTTTTCTACCCCTGCCACACAATTTCTTGCCAATATCCTGTAATTTTCAATCCTGATTAAAAATGCATTTGTCTTTGCAATGTGTGCGTTGATACCGACAGAATATATTCAATGGAATTGAATTGGGTTATAGGGGCACCAACAGATGAATGTTTATATGGCGCCCAACAGGAATGAAAATTCCAGACTCATCCTCCATTTACATCAAGAAAAAATATGCAGAATGGGCCTAGAACCTTGTTACCTGCCGAACTGCAGATTTTCTCCAAATTCCCTAGTACACACTCCAATTACGATGGAACTGAATTGGGGTTTAAGGCGCACCAACACATGAAAGGTTATATGGCGCCTAACAGGCATGAACATGCCAGGCTCATCCTCCATGTACATTGAGATAAAATATGGAAAATGGACTAGAGCCACGTTTCCAGCTTGCTTATGCGGTGTCATGATAAAGACCTTGAATGAGCATGATAAAAAATGACAAAATGAAGATCCTACCCATCTGCATGTGACGGTGTGTTTGCAGTGGTTGTATTCTACACCCCTCTGCAGATGACAGTGTGTTTGTGAGATTGTAGCGGTTGTATTCTACCCCGGCAACCACACGGGGATATTCAATTGACATTGTTGTTTTTTTAAACTTGTGGAATCTCTTAAATTATGTCCTTCATATTTACAAATTCATAATAATTTAGTTAAAAGCAATTTTTGTGCATATCACTAATTGTTGATTATATTAAAACAATAGCTGAAGTAACAAGAGCACTGCCTAGCAGGGTATAAACGCCCGCCCTTGGCAAGGTAAACCGTTTTCAAAGACTAATTATTAAAAATAAAAACATGAACCAGAGAGATATGGGCCTTTATAAGACGTATTCATTGGATCATGTTGAAGATGTGTGCAATGTCAAACTGTTGTCCATCAATACTTTGTTATTAGCCATAATCACTTGTCAAATACATGGTTAAGTTTCAGGTTAAACCTTTTTCAAAAGAGAATAATTAAAAAAAATATGAACCAGGGTTATGGGCCTTTATAATATGTATTCATTGGATCATGGTTAAATATGTGTATAAGTTGCATTGCTGTAGACCTTATACTTTGGAAGTTATTAGCCAAAATCAGTCGTCATACTTGTAACAGACGGACAGATGGATGGGCAACGCCTGGACGTAATATGTCCCTACAGGCATATAAAAATAAAGAACGTCAAATTGTATCAACTTTTATTTAAGTACATGCGAACAAATTTAAATGAAACTGGATGAATAAACTGAGGTGCTAGGATGAATAAATTGAGGTGCTAATTACAATTAAAAAATAAAACATTTCCAGCATGTTTAAACGGTGCCAGATCAATACCTGGTCAGCGGGACTTGATCATCGATACCAAGTGCTGTAGGCCTGCGGTTTAATGTTAAGTCCCGACCACCTGATTTTGATCTCTCGCATAAACTAAGCTCCTTGAAATATATTTTATTTTTTATCTGACATGGATTTTATGTCTATAATACACACTTTTTTTGGAGAGAGAGTTCAAACAATATTGAACAAAGACAATATGCAGCTTCATCATGTTGTTAACCCTTAACCCGCTACATATATATAATGGACTGTTCTTTCTTTGTATTAAGACCATTCCATTTATGTGACAAAGGGGTGTTTTTGGGAAAATGACCGATCAGTAGTCGGACATTGTAAACTCTGATCAGACTGGGAGTTACTCGCAGGCTCATCTGGGTTTACAATGGACGCACAGGCTATTATAATCGTGCTTAGCGGGTTAAGGTTAATAATTTGATATCATTAGCATTTGTTGTTGCTTTAAATGTTAAACATATTAAAGCTGTAGCATGTTTTCTGGTGTTTAAAATTACGCTGACCAGTTAAACCCTGTGACGTCAGGATTTTTGATAGGAAAATTAATATCTGCTCTATTACCAATCAGCACTGAGTATTTTAATAAACTATATTAGAATGCTTGACAAATACTTCAAGATTATGTGTCCCTTTTACAACTTTATGACAGTTGATAAAGAATTTAATGAGCAAGTTTATAACACCAAATGTGAAATAATTATATAAACTTAGAGATTTCTAGTTGATATTTAAACTATCTTAATTTTATATACAAGAATAGTTTGTATACAATATTGAAACAATTTATCAAAAGAAATTCTTCATGCCAAGGCCGTGAATCAAGCCAGATAGCTTGGTTTGATTTACTGTTACAGCTTGCTAAATTTTTAATTTTCGGAATGTTTTAACCGTCTTTCTTTAACGCAATGTATGTACAATTCACGAAATAGTGGGAATAACAGTTTAGTGAATTTGAGTATTGTCTCTGTTTAGTGTTTTCCAAAATTTAAAAAATCTCAGTGAAGACAAATGGACCCTGATTTAACATATTTATTAGGTAATGTCGCAGTATAGAACCAGAACCTGAAACTTGATAATGGAACAATATGATTTAAATCATGCTTATGCATAAATGTTTGTTACAGTATGTGTAGTCTGTCAAGAACAACAGATAGCCCAGTTTGATAAGAAAATCCGAAAATTTCATCTCAGTAAAAGCTCTTCAGCTTTCGAGATAAGAAAAACGTAAGAAGTTGGAAATGACAACTTTGAATTTACGGTGCACTCCACAGTTTAATGTCCAATGACAAGCCCTTAGCCTGAATCCTTGAGCAAAATAAATCACACCATCATTGGATAATATTTCTTTGAAGAGCATTACCCCCACCCACTCTCTCTCAAAACAAACTTAAAATGCAATTATACCAATATTTCAAAAGTCAATAGATAATAAAAAAAAAATGTCAGCCACATATCAGGGTCATTTCTGCACACATCATGCTCTTGCATATCAGATAATGCTAACTTGTATATCCCTTCACCGGCTTTTTAAGAAGTTATTCCAAACTGATGAACCCGTGAGGCCAAATCAACCAAATTCGATAGTTTTTTGAACGTTTTTGATAGTTTCGCATTTTTCTATTTATAGCCTCCAAAAAAACCAAAGTAGGCATATTCCAATATATCAAAATAAACTTATATGGACTCAAAACTGAAGGGAAAAAAAAGGAAACATGCACTTCATAATTATTATACATGTAAATACTATCCATTGACCTAAAAGATGCTTACTTGATTTCTTTCTGATTTACAGGACATTCCTGTAAAACTGAGGACTGCTCCCTTACATTACATGAAAGCAAATCATGTTATGATTATCAAACTGGGCTATACAAATGTAAGCACCTGTCTTTAAGAATGCCTTACTTGGCGATACAGTTAGGCTATATAAAATTATACCTGAGTTTACTGTAACCCGACCGACCCTCTGAAAACACCGACCCCTTTTTTTTTATTGAAAAGAATTTTTTTTAAAAATTAAATTAAAAAAATAATAATTATATTCACGTGATCGCGACTGACTCATGTGCTCATTCAATTGTCCTGCTGTTTTACCCCTTTGCAATAACTGCAAGTGTTTGGGAAAAGAGCCAGTTGTTGCCAGGCCTTTTGGGAAACAATAAAACATACACAATTTCATACTGTTATCTATGTGAGGAAGCTGGCTTGCGGAACGTCGGTGGTTCTACCCAGGTGCTCGCCCGTGCACGAAAATTGCCCGGAGGGGCACCTGGGGTCTTCCTCCACCAGTAGAAGCTGGAAAGTCCCCATATGACCTTAGCTGTTGGTGCGACTATAAAAGCCAATTCAATTCAATTCATATTGTTATCTATTGTAGTTTTTAAAATACCACATGTTCCCATTCATCAAAGCTCATGTTAACTTCGCCAAAAAATAAAATAAAAACACAGGTATAATTTTATTTGGCCTTATCCAGATAAAAACTATCCTAACATTAAGTGTCGAGTCTCCACAAACAGCACAAAGTAATAATAGTTTTAAACATGTAGGTAGGCCCAAGCAAACGAGATGAACAAACTGGCCTTTGGCCAATCAATAGATATAAAACTGCATGATGTGTGGATGAGAATGTGCTAGACTAGTATAGACCTTTAGCGTCTGGCATGTCCAGACCAACAAGATGATCTTTATCATGAAGGGTGATACAAGTCAATGTAGGCTCTCCAGTCCCCTCGTCAAGCGTGATGGTAAACCTAGATAAACTACAATTGGGACAAACTTTCAATGCATGACCCTTTACGCCAGGTATTTTACAGTCAAGTGTTTCCACAAAGTATCTCATCATTTCCTTTATAAAACCACCATGGCTCACAACAAGAATATCGGCGACGTTTGAAGGCATGCAGTCCGAGTCGTCGAAGCTGCTATTGCGTCCGGAACTTATACTGGAGATACTGGGGAGTCTGTGATGTATTGTGGGGGACAATGAAACATTCGGACATCCGGGGCTTCCGGTGTTTGAGTCAATGGAGAAATGTTTAATGGGGTTAGGGGACTGAAATACTGGCCTCTTTAAAGGAGTCTGGATTTCACAGTAATTCACAGTGTTCGATGGCACATGGTTTGAAACACTTTCTGCCAAGGTGCTGTCTGAATCATTCCCATTCAGTTCAACATTATCCGACGAGGTCAGCTCGTCCGACTCGGCCTGGCTCGACGAGCGGGAGGAGCTACCACTATTAGATTTGAGATCACTGCTAAGATTCGAGTCATCGGAACTGCTCGGGAAACATTCCCGGTACAGATAACCCTCACCAACTTTCTCGGAGCTGTCACAGTCTTGCATAGACACAAAACTGCTGTGTTGGCATAAATGTATGTTATTCTCATTGATGTCGTCGTCATCATCATCGCTGTCATCAAACTCTGCAGACAAGTTCATCTCATTGATGATGTTTTGTATGTTTCCCGAGCCACAAAATGATTGGCTTCTCCTACTGAGTTCCAGGCGTTTGTTGGGGCCACTGTTGCGCCCAAGACTGCCGCCGTGCCGTCTTTTTATTTTACCAGGTGTGTACAGCACGTTTTCCGACTCCGAGTATTCTGTGCATATCTTGCACAGATCTTTGAAAAATGTCTTCACCCGCTCTTGTACCTGAACAAACAGAAAAATAGTATGTGAATCAACATTGTAATAATAAATAAACAAATTTATATTACTGCATTCGTGGTCTCATCCATTGCTGCTCTGATACAATAAATATCATACTATTAATGATAAATATGTCAGCAGGAAATATGAGCTATGTCTCGAAATAGGCTTACTGCAAGTGCTATGTGATAAACACAAACATTTCCAACTGCCAATGCACTGTTGAAGTTAATCAGTGCTGGTGAAGTTTATTCGCAGACATTGTATGAAACTGTGAAAGCTATACAGTGTCCTCCATAAGTCTCTTGACAACTGTTATAATCCCCATAGCATTACTGTTTATTCCAACATGTATCTATCATGTATTTGTTGATAAATATTTTTAAATCATTTTTAAATTGCAAGTATTTTATTTTCAAATTGGTGCCCAACCTATCCAGATGGAAGAGTTTTATTTTACTATTCAACAGACTAGGTATGATAAGGGACAAAATTGGCCCCCAATATTGAAAGTTTTAATGCACAAGTTTTGAATATCTAGTTTAGCTACAAATGAACTAAATCAATATTTAAACTCATTACAAGTACGTTTGAAGGCTATAAATGAGTTAAAGAGCCTCACTAACAACGATGACATTTTTTGTTCTTTTCAGCAGTTTTCGATCAGTTTTTGGTCTTGGAAATACAGAGCGCACCCTCGAGCACAGCTGATTTTTTGTCGACTCCTACATTTGTATAGATTAATTGGAATGCTAACCTAATGCATGGGTTTTAATATAAAATGTACACAGGCTTTCTGGGCTATTCTAGACTAAAAATTGCTCAGCATATTGGCTAAACCACCAAACTTTTCTTTGAACAAATGGAGATTGGCTAAAATAGTTTTTAAAACCACTTTTTATAAACCTAGGTTCTATCGCAGTGCAAAATGTGTAACCTAGATTGGCAAGTGGTGCTATGCATTATAGCAGATCTTATGATTACAACGGGAACAATTCAAGAAATTAAAGAAGAACATGGTTGCACCCACAAAAAGTTATTTTAGCCATTTTTGCTACTTTGTCAATGCCAAACGTCATTTATATGGGCCAAATTTACTTTCATCAAACTGCCTAAAACACTCGACAAAAGTTTAGCCATTTGAAAGTTGTCTTAGCCTATGGCGACTGGTGAAGGCTAATGAATAGTACAGGCTTTGACACACCAGCCAGCCTACCAGTCCCTGACTTAAAGTTAAATATACCTGAATGACAGTCTCTGCACCAGGAGGAGTATAGTCAATGTATCTCCTCTTGGCTTTCTTGGCCGACACAAGCAGCTCCTTTGATGACTTCCCTTCTGCAGAACCAAACTTCTGTCAACATAAACATACAAGACGTATAAATTGTTTTTACAATATATAATTCATAACAGATTTAACAGGGAACATTCCATGAAGAACAGTCTTGCAGGTGATGTTTTTTTCTTTAAACATGCCGTTTAAGTCGACTTTTTCAGTGTTAAAGCAAAAAAAAAAAATGCAGTAATTTTGACAACAAAAAACAATGATACACATTTCTTCCAAAAAATAGTTATGTTCAAATATGTATTTAGATAACAAGACACCAGTCATATCGACCTACTTTTAGAACTGTTGGTTTAGCATTCATGTACATGTACCGTAATCTCAACCTTCTCTGACCTTACCAGCCCCTTTTAGATCACCTGAGCCGAAGGCTCAAAGGTGATCTATTGGGATCACTCTTCGTCCGTCGTCCATCCGTCGTCGTTAACTTTTACCTCGTTAAGACGATAGGGCCTTCATTTTTCTTCCGATCTTTACCTGATTATTAGTATCAATCAAAGCTAGGACAAGTTCGAAAACCAGATCTGACCAGAAACAGCGGAGTTATGGCCCTTTATTTAGTTAAAAATTGATTTAGCTAAAAATGCTATATTTTGCCTTGTTAAGATAGGGCCTTCATTTTTCCGATCTTTACCAAACTTTACCAGATTGTTCATGTCAATGAAAGCTCGGATAAGTTTGAAAACCAGCCAGATCGGACCAGTAACCGCGGAGTTATGACCCTTGATTCAGTTAAAAATGCTATATGTTGCATCGTTAATATGATAGGGCGTTCATTTTTCATGCAAACTTTACCAGATTGTTAATATCAATGAAAGCTTGGATAAGTTCGAAAACCAGCCAGATCTTAACCAGACTTGCACAGATTGTATATGACCATAAGATTTGTAAGAAGTCTGATAACGGGCCAGTACTCAGGTGATCGATTTAGGGCCATCTTGGCCCTCTTGTTATATTCCATCTGGCTGTGTAAAAAGCCGTAAGAGAAGGCTTGAATTCTAAGCTAATCAGAACTTTCACCTGAACTTTGTGATGAAAGAATAGAACTGTATGCCAGTTCAAATATCACCGGTGTGGCATAAAATAAATATGCTTACCCTTTCCCTGAGTCGATTATCCAGTACGATTTCACATTTGCACACTTTGTTAGCATCTGCTATAATTTTAGCTGTTTCGTGTGCCCGGGCCAAGTCGCTGGAGAACATGTGCGTAAATCGGTCATTCTGTAATCGTGTAGCCACACACTGTGCTTGCTTCTCTCCGAGGCCTGACAACGGAACATCAAGCTGGCCTGTTAAATAAAATATTAGTAAAATAATGTATAAAAACTCACTATCTGGTTTCACTCTGTATTGTAATTGAAATTTAAGACAGAATAGTACATGCCTATATGATAAAAAATGTGTGCTGTAATTTTCCTATTCATCTTAACTTTTTCATCTACTGATTAATGATAGGATCAGGCCTCCTGGCAGGCTCAGATAAAAATAAAGTTTTTTTATAAAGGTTGGTTTTTAGTTGGTTTTTAGTAAATTATAGTTTTTTTAGGGTGATTTCTACAAAAAATAATGAGTAATTAAAGGCTAAATTTCCGTGCTTTTATCAATATTTCTAACATAAATACCTTGTTTGGTGAACATTACCCACTGTGCATTGATACATGATTTATATTCAGTTGCTGTCTTCCCTGACCCTTTAGTTCTCACTTCATCTTGAGTCTCAGAAATGCTGCATGCCTACCAGACCAGTATAGGTTCCACTTTGGAAGTAGATCTTATGGATCCCACAATGGTCTGGCAAAGGCAAAAACATTCTGAAAAACTCAAGATGCATACATACGTAACTGTAAATTCCTAACAGCTTCAATCATTTGATTCTGATTAATTTAATGCAGAATGGATCATTTATTCAGTAACCAACAAATAGAAAAATAAAATAAAAAGGTTTCAAGAGAAAATTACAGACTTTTAAAGGTTTTTCAGACAAAAATAAAGGTTTTTAAAGGTTTTAAAGATTCCACTAGAAGGCCTGTAGGATAGAAAGTTCTAATCTTTAAACAAATTACCTTGAATGATATTCTTTCTGTTGTAAAGTGTCTCTCCACTGAAAATATAAACAAGTAAGGCCATAAAAAATTAATTACCTGGTTCTCAGGCCCGCCCGCATGTCTTTTTTTGGTGCCGCATTGCCGATTTTATCTCAAAAGTAATAAAATAAAAATTGGAATTGCGCTACCGAAATTTCGAAAAAAAAGTTCCGCATCCAAGTTCGTTGCGGTTTTTACATGCAACTACCTCAGGGGAATCCCCTTGTGGGTAGACTGGTGCGCGGCCGATTATCTGCCGCTCTGCTCACTAGCTTGTGAGTGTTGCAGTCGTACGGGTACCAATCTAGGAGAGTCAGATGCTTGAGACAAAGTCTCACAACAACATGCAATAATGGTGGTGTCATCGAGTCGATTGAATCTAATACAAATATACGGACTTATTGTGATTGAAAGAAGCATATAAAGTCGGGAAGAAATGATAAGGTAATGATCGACAATAGAGATGAGCTGATCCAACTGGTTACTGCACATGTATTTCGAGATATTTTGCCTTTATACATGTATTGGAATTAAAAGTTTGGATAAAAAAAAAAATCGCCCGCGTGTCTGTTGACCACTGTAAAATTGTAAAAAAAAATGCGCCCGTCCGCATCTCTTCTCAGAAAAAGTGGCCTGAGAACCAGGTAATTATTTTTTTGTGGCCTAAGTTGTGTAAATTTGGGGGAAAAACATGTTTTATTACATAGCCTAGTCCATTGTGCAATTCATTAGCTATAATATAATGAACAAGAAACGTGGAAACCAGGTTTTCCATTTGAAATGCTATTACACTACTGGTAAGATGAAAATGAAGTAACAAAAGTTTTTTTGTAGAAAAAAACATCAAATTACATAAATGAAGTAGTTGGAAGTTCTTGTATTAGAGTGATATAAACAGTGTACAATATGGAATAAATAGAATGACATGTGAATCACAAACATAAATATATACATACTAAATGAGATCTGTAAAGAAAGAACAGATTTGTTAGGCCAGGGTTTTTAATTTTTCGGTTTTCAAACTCTCCAACGCTAAATTTTGCAAAAATGAAAAAAATAAAAATCCAAAAGATTATTTTAGAAAACACAAACAAATGTTGTTGTCCTCCTCTTGTGGAACTTTTTCTGAGAACAAAAAAAATCAAAAAAATCTGGCCTTAGTAAGGCAAATATAAACTACATGCACAGCAAGTTTCGTTGAAATATCTCATTCCTAAGTTAATTGAGCGGAAATCATTTTTCTATTTTTAATAACAGTGACCTTGACCTAGACCCTAGTGACCCCAAATGCAATCCCAAGCTTCCTTTCCATATAAAATACATACAGAGCAAGTTTCGTTCCAATATCTCATTCCCAACTTAAGTTATTGAGCAGAAAACATTTTTCTATTTTAAGAAACAATGACCTTGATCCCACTGACCGCAAGTGCAATCCCAATCTTCCATTTGATATACGCTACCTACATAAGAAGTTTCATTCTAATATCTCATTCCGTACATAAGTTATTGAGCGGAAACGTTTTTTCTGTTTTTAGTAACAGTGACCTTCACCCCAGTGACCCCAAATGCAATCTTAACTTTCCTTCCATATAGCAGTGCTCCAAGAATAGGATAGCCCAAAGCCCAGGGCTAGTCCAATCTGAATCCGGGCTAGTCTCTCTTTCAAAAATGGTTGCCCGTCGGGCTAGTCAAAATAATCTCGAGACAATCAAACTTTGCTAACTAAAATTCAACCAGAAATCATCTTTAATCTTTTTGTTGAGGCCATCCTTAAAAAAATATATATGTTTGCTGTTTCCCGACTCAGGATTTTATAAGTGGGTAGGTAGGTAGATAGGTAGGCAGGTAGGTGAATTTTTTTTTTGCCAAAGACAGTAAAAAACCTTAGAAATTAAAGAAAAATATACCAAAAATAGTAAAAAAAAAAAAATGATGCTAAAGAATTGCTATAAAAAGTTTTGGGTAGGGCCCTTTTTTGGTGGGTAAGTAGGGAAACAGCAAACCAAAAAAAAGTATGGTCGGCCTGAACAATAAAGATTTGCGAAAGTTATTTGTCCGCACCCAAATCCACTTGCAAAAACAACAGAGTCTTGGCAATTATGATTAATAGGCTGTCAACAAGGAACTGGTGCAAACAAATTCCAATGATCATAGTTTCATTGCCGATGATAGGTCGGTCAATTCAAAGGCGACCAATTGTCGATTATAATCAATCATCGGAACACCACTAGTAATGATACATGTACTCACAATTTAAAAAAAGTTTGTTTTTTTGCAAAAACAGTTCCAGTAAAATACTCAAAAACTCTAATTACCTACAGCCCTGTCAGAATGTCAGAGTTATTTACCGGACACGAAAGCACTTCTTTTTACCTTTGACCTCTAAGTGTGACCTTGGAGCCACGGGCTTGGATTTTGCGTGTGACACGCCGTCTTGTTGTGGTGAGAACTTGTGCCAAGTTATTTGAAAATACATCCATGAATGTCAGAGTTATTTACCGGACACGATGGTACGGACAAACTGACTGACGGACTACTATATGCTACCCTTTGGGGGCATAAAAAGAATTGCCCCAGAGACAACCAATTGGATGTGAATTGACTCACTAGCGTGTGTTAGCAAATTATTTTGCACACCGTGCTTGCATATTTGCACACGCAAGTCTTGAATTTCTGCCTAGTACACTCATGTTTGTGAGGAACCTGGTCAATTTAACTCGACATACCGGTATGATTAGATTGGTTACCTTCACAGTCTTCGACTTAAATTTTCCAAGTCACTTGCCCAAATTCTTATATACTCACTGAAAATTTGATTTTTTATTTAGCCTGACTACATATATTTCCAAATTTTCACTAGCCTGAACGACAGTTTACTAGCCCCGGGCTTCGGGCTAGTGGGTTAATTCGAAGACTGTTTACATGTGTTGAATTCTAAAATTGTGAAACTACCTCCCGATTCATATTTTCAGCAACTGCTGCATAACATTACTGGTGTGTTGCCATAATAATCACTGCAAGGACTTTTGAAAAGTCCTTTCCTGTTTTTCCTTGCCTGTCACATTTTATTGCAGACATATCAGGGAGTACGTTATAGGGAGGAGAAACGGGCTCGTTTTGCCGGTTTATGTTGTCGCGCATGTGTTTCACTACTTCGTGAAAATGACTACTTCCGGTTGTTTCGCGAGTGTGTGAAAAACAGCAAATTCTTATAAATTATTACACTTACAAACTCAATAAAGGTGCTAAATGTAAACATAAGTATTATTTATTCACACTGTGTCCTCTGATACAGAGCGTGTATTTATTTGCATGTTTAAAAGCACATTTTACCAGACAGTTCCGTGTAACAAAGATGGCGCCACTCTGCGCCAAATAAAAAATGGTGACAATGTATAGCTATTGCAAACGAGATACGAGACTACGGGTTATTTAGGCATTAATAATAACAAAAAGTGAATAGTAAAACATATTTATCTGTGTCTGAAATTTTAACTTTTCAAATGTAACGCGCTTACGATCGATTTACCTGTATCGATAAAATAGTAAATGGCGGCGTTCTAGAGCGACAACATAAATCGATAAACTAAAGCGTTTATGAACCCGTTTCTCCTCCCTATAACGTACTCCCTGGACATATCAAGTCTGTCCATGACTCCGGCATCATTCAGATCACTACGGTGTTTCATTCAAACATACATCTTACTGTCAACAAATGAACGACAGATAGATGCAACTACATAAAGAAATGTATGATGGTATCATATTAAAAAAATAATAAATTTTGCGATCGAATGTATACAATATTCTGAATTCCTTTAAAATGTGTGGGTGGGTTGGGGTAATGACGGGTATGACGTCACAGCAACCGAATTCAAAGTCACCAGACAAAGGAGAGCAGATTTTGATTAATGGCAAAAGAGTGAATAGCCTACTGGACCCTGAAGTAGTCCACACCTTCCCACCCACCCCATGTGTGTAGTTCAAAGGATTATAGTCCCTCCTTTGTAAGCAATAGGAGTAGGACATTCTAAAAGTAGTTACAACAGAATATGGATTGTCCATTCCCCCTTGCAACCAGCACAGCTTCATACTATAGTCTTCTGGACCCTGAAGGAGAAGTATAATGGTCAGCACCCTCCTGAAGGATAGGACCTGCATGTCATGACAGAAGGTAGTTCTAAAACACTGTTGAATTGGTCACACAGAGTTCGTCGTTTTGGATATGATAGAAACCTTAACCTTTCCACTCGCTTAACCCATGACTTGGTCGTACTTGTAATGTACGACTGTAGACCTGTACCGTAGTATTTACAGATGTGTTTTTCTAACAAGTCTTGTTTGTATCGGCGAAGGAGGGGGCCGCAGCCCAGGTGGCTGTGGGAGATGCAAGCTATCACCATGTTGTTACTTCAGCAGACGATAGCAATGCTCCAAAAGGAAAGTATACAGTTATGAGGGTATTGGATCAGGTCGCACACAAGATCATTCGTGTAAACTTGAATGACAAAAAAATCAGGTCGCCAGTCTGACGACGATAACAGTTTTACACATTTTCGATCAATGATGAACTAAGAAATGAACATAAAATGGTCTACTCACTGTCTAATAAATGTCAAAGAAAATAAAACCATCGCTTGAGATTTTGAAACCCGAGAAGAGCTGGATACTTTAACTGTTCTAAGTAATACATTCACGAACTCCGAGTAACGACATTTTTGTCATGTAGACATCAAGTCTGGCAATAATACAACCCTTTCGATTGGAAGACCGAGTTTATTTTAACCAATGGAAAGCGTTGAAACTTATACAGGCACTTGCTTCAACCTTACCGAACTCCGAAAGGAAGAGTAGCCAGACGGTCATTGTCGTGCGCAGACACCTATTACGTAACATGTCTGGTCAACAATATGACAGTTTGCTCTTTTATCGATCTAATCAAAAGCTTACGGCGTCAGTTATAAACTTGTCTCCGTTAAAGTAGACAAATTTTAATTAATGGCAGGCGTGATAATAGTAGAAAATATCCTACTCAGGAACCACTTTTAATCGAAATGTGAAAATGAGGAGCTATAATGGTTTTGTACGGTGTCCTGTTAGAGCCATCTTAGTAAGTTACCATCGACCATGCGATGGTAAGATACGATGGTCGATATTAAGATGCGATGGACCATCGCATCTTACCATCGACCATCGCATCTTACCATCGACTTATGACACACGTGCTACGGCCACTCTTGGTATCGAGCTTGACCAAGTTTTCCATTCCCGAATATTGCAAACAAGTGTTTGTGGGCGAGTGAGGCGTGCATATATTGGAGGAACACATGAAACATTAATTATATAAAGGAAAGCGGACACATTTCACAATCAACTTTTTAAATGACACTAATTGATTATAACCCAATTCAATTTTTATTAAGGCATAAACATTTTACAATGTCCATCGCCATCAGCACGGAGGCCGTAATACATACAAGACATACTAAATACAAATAACTATTCATAAAACATGCAGTGTCTCACTTTTTAAGGTCAAGCATCCTAAATTTTACTAGTTGTCTGAGGACCTAAAGAAACATTTAGAGCATGGTGGGGGCAGGGACAGTCTGAAATTTATCTAGTCAATCCACATACAGGGTATAGATCCAGCTTTTAACAAGGATGTCCTCAATGCGAGGTTGGTGAGTTTTTTTCGAGAATTTATGCCACCCTTCCTCTTCCCACTGGAACCTACTCTTACACAGACACAGAAGGGTGACACTGCCAAGTTTGTTGTAAACTTTGAAGTCTGATAGATTGCACGCGTCTATAGGTGAGCTATAATTCCGTAATAAGGCCAAACAAAAAAATGTGTGTGTTAAGGCAGGGCTCTATATTTCAATTTTCTTTCCAGGTTTAGGGTAACAGCCAGAAATAGTAGGTACGGATTTATTTTCATATATATTTTGTATGTCTATATATACAGGAACATAGCATTTTATACCCAAAATAGCCCTGATTTTTATATTTTCCTGGTAAATTGGAAAAAAATGCTAGGTTTCACCAGAAAAAATAGGTAGGGTAGGGTAACCCTAAACACACATAAAGTTTTGCAAGGCCTAAGTTGAACGCTCATATACAATTAATTAGAATGAACAAAGCCGGTTTTGTTCACCCACACAACATGATTGAATAATTTTCATTACACTCGTCTTAACATATTTACCAATTTAATAAAATTGTGTCACTGACAAACCTGCGATTATATTGAGAGAGAGAGGGGGGCGGGTGGGGGGGGGGGGGGGGGGGGGGGGGGGGGAGAGAGGAGAGAGGGGTGACGATAAAACGAAGAAGATGATGACTAATGTACATTACGATTGATGCGAAGGTCGATGGTAAGATACGATGGTTACAGATGCGATTGTCGATGGTCGAGGGTCCATCGCATCTTACCATCGACCATCGCATCTTACTATCGACCATCGCATCTTACCATCGACCATCGTCCTAGAAGATGGCACTAACAGGACACCGTAGTTTTGCTATAATTACTATTAATTATTCAGTTTATTTGAGTACTATTTATCCGACAAAACTAATAGAAAATAGAAAGGATTCTGACATGCTCTGTCCCAGTTTTTACGAAGATTGTTTTTAATGAAGATTTCATTTTCCAAATTCTATAATACTGGATTTAATCTGGTAAAGGACTCTGATTTAATGGATCCATATACAATACTTACATCCAAAATCGCTTAAAATCTACGAATGATTCGATTTAGGATAATAAAACACATATAATTAAAAATGCACTGCATATCATGAAAGATATACCACATATAAAAGGGGAATACACTGAATATATTAATCGGCAACATTATAAGACAGTCATGGCGTTACATATAATATAAATGGCTAATTGAACTAGGTCTTCTTCTTTTTTTAAATAGTAGATCTATGTGTTTCGTTAGGGAAAAAAGCAATGCTAATGATATAGTCTAATTTATAATGTATTGTCAAAATATTGGAGCTGAAATATTGGGTCATGCACATTTTAGCTACTGGAGCCTTTGTTTAATGGTCGGATGTAGACAGAGTGGACAAAAGCACCAAACTTTCTTTGATAGTAGTTGGTAGTCTTAACTTGAAATCGAAAACGTTTTTTGGCTTAAATGTAAGCTCCTCTATAATATATTTAATGTGCCCCTTCCACACATGTTACCTATTTTTAGCACATTACAAAATGCTTAAATACAGCAATATATTCTTAATTATGGCTTAACCCAAAAAACATTTACACAGAAATGTTTTAGTTTTTGGCTTAGAATTAAGCTGCTCTGTAATATAACAAATGCCCTCCCCCAACTCACCCAACCCCAACCCATGTTACTATGTTTAGCACATTTCAAAATGGCCGCAATCCAAATACTTAAAGACAGCAATACATTCTTAATTATGGCTTAACCCAAAGACCATTTATACGGAAATGTTTTATTTCATTTTTGGTTCGGGCTGGATATTTCCATCTCGCACTGGGGTCGAGATCAAATTCACGCGCGTGCCAACATCTTGAATGCAGGAAAACATGCAAAACGTTAATGAGAGGGGTGTGTGGTGTTTTTACTGTTAAGTGTTAACTGTTATCAGCAAATTCAATTTGCTGTCCTATTATGAGAACCCACTTGCCCCGACCCCACTTGCCCCTCCCCCCCCTCCCCCCCCCCCACCCACCCTCCTCTCGCACAACATGTCTCTGATATGCAAGATAATACCTGATACCTGGCGGAGTCAACGCATAACATGTCTCTGATATGCAAGAACAATAATCTATCATGGGTATTCGGTTAAGATAGGGAATTCCAGCCCTCGGTTTAAGTGTTTTAATCGGAACCTCGGCAGGGTTGGAATTCCCTATCTTCACCGGATACCCATGCAAGATTCTTAAAATGATACACCTGTGATGTTAATATCCACCCACATATTTACAGAACATAGGACAGCGGTTTTCAAGCTGCCCGCATCCATACAATCTCATATAGACCATACTTATGTAACACGTAAGAGTGTTCAGAACGTAGAGACAGGGTGTCAAGTTACCCACATCCGTACAGATACAGGCCATTCCTTTTCATGTTACATTTACGGATATATCCCATGTACGAAACACAGAAGTAGTGTGCTTCAAGTTACCCACACCCAAACAGCTATACCTGTCATGTAACACGTAATAATGCCTACTTATTGCACTGTGAAACATAGACTCCATAAGAAGTAGCTCGGGGAACATCCCCATATACATGGGGTTTATTAACCAATATCAACATTAAAATCATCTCTCTTGTCATAGAGTTTTCTAATTATTTTGCCATTACAGAGTAATCAAGGAAGAAGCGATCGTATCAGAAATGTTAGCTTTGTTGAGTTGAAGGTTCCTTAGACAGATATTAGTAACCATAGAAGAAAAGAAAGGGAAGGTCAGTGCTCAATATGTCATCTAAATACCGAGAGGTGTCATTAAATGGATTCAATTACATCTGCCTGAGTATCGGATGAAAGACTCAACATGAAAGCTCTTTCATATCAATACAAGAAGAAATCGGCGACAATAGGTGCACAGTTCGTACCCATAGGGATACCAACACTTTGTCTATTAAACGGTAGTTCCATACCTGACAAAAATATTATATAAAATAGGAAAATGAGTGCTTCACGAACTTCTTGGCAAGTCCACATAGTGTAATTGTCTAAAACTGCCGTTAGTAAAAAAAAAAAGCTTTGATATTATTACAGGCCACAAAATGTAGTTTTTTTCTCTAGCGAAAGTTTTTGAATAAGAGCAGGAGGCAATCCGGGTAAATACGGACGATTTTTGCAAGGTCTCGTTTGAGACGTTCCTAGTGACTAATGCGGTGGGAAAATTCGGACACACAAAGCGATAATTCAATTCGGACAACATTGTCCTCGCAT